>CAJHNH020006667.1:439011-566511 GCA_905116865.2 Candidula unifasciata | reverse complement strand
CTGCTCAGGCAGTGAAACCGTAGACATTTGTCCATATGAGAAAACTGTATAAGCAAAGTGCTGTCGGAAGCTTCAAATTCTGCCAAGTCTAATCCTCCATTGTGACAGGAAGCAATTCTTCTTCTCTTCATTTCAGACAATCTAATAACGGCTTGTTTGGGTGTGGTTAGGGTTATACTTCTCTGCAAGTCACTGATATCTATCTGTGGATTCGTCTCGAGAGAGGTAAACAAAGATGGCGCGCGATGTGATGAATAACTTTGACTCATACACTTTTGCACGCGGGTCATATTCTAAACAAAGGTCGCCTACCAAGAAAATGTGTTCGCGTCTAAACGTGCATCAGCTACCAACAGTCGACTTTGGAACCTGTTCCAAGCCACTGGTTAGGCTAAATTAATTGAGTAACGGAAAGTGTATTGATTGACACTCGTAGAAAGAAGTAGAAAGATAGACAGTTGATGACCCAGAATGAAAACAGCAACGGATAATCGCTTTATACGGATTCGTCACCTTAGTGACAGGTTTACAACAGCTTCCTCAACTATGCAGGCGTTGCCTCCAGGACATCGTGTGTCTGATCAAACTGTATACCAAGTTTAACGTAGTCCAACGCAAGCGTGTACTTATGTACCACTGAACATCGATAGAGCAGAAGATTTAATAACTTATACAAACACTTGTTAGAGTTTGTCGTCCATTCAGTGGCACACTATTGTCGAGGTATCTTAGATACAATCTCAAGTGTGTATAGATTTCGTGTGTCTATACATTTATCAGATTTCAACAAATGCAGTTCTTTCCGCGGGAGACCACTTCACACATATAATACAAATAGAAAGTATTGAGGTATGTCTCTAATTTCGACAGACTGACTTCAGAATCATATTTCATTTATGATATCTTCAATGGAAATATTTTGAAAACATGTATTATGACTTCAGTATGTCTCAAGATGTGTACGTAAAAATCAAAATACAATTTTAAAACAGATTAATTCTTCTCATAAACATAGGTAGGAAATACAAAATTAGATGACCCTTTTAATACTGTGGTTTGATTTGGTATGCAGTGCTCGTGATAAACTTATGTAGTCTTTATTTTGTCTTCTTCTTCTGCCTTCTTCTGCAGTCCGATCGGTGCTGGATGGGTGATGCCGACTCACTGCCTTATCTTCCTATAACATTTTCTTGGTACCAGTTTTAGACTATAGGGTGTTTCAAAAGTCGTGACCTCAAAAACTTCTGCACGGAACAACATAAATTTTTTCTGCGTGGTCTTAGATTCCAATGTCCTTAAAATTTTATATTTTACAATTATACAGGTGCTGCTGTTTTCTTCAAGCGGCGATGTATTTTTTTAATGTTTTATTTTATTTTGTTTCAATAATAATCTGGGTAGCCCGAAATAAAATAGAATGTAAAATAGTTGACATACGCTAAGAGATTGTCTGGAAATCAGTCCACATGTGCAGCAATGCGTGGTGATTATTTTGACAGCTTATTCCGCATACAAGGAACAATTTTGTTCATCTAATCCACGGGAGACCAATGCTGTAGATAAACGTCTGAGAGTGAAACGACAATAAAACGAATGTAATCTGATGTTTTGAAGTTCCCGTCACTCAGTAATTGTAGTATGCTGATTATTTGCTTTGAATTGGCGTCTGTTTTCTTTTCTTTTATACCGCATATGTGTGACGTGACGCGTGGTTTAAATGTTTATGATGTTGAGTAGGGATCTTCCTTTCAACACATTCTCTCCACTAGATAAACCGAACTAAAATCTGAGCTATGTTGCTCTCAGACAAAGTCCTGGATATCCAAGAAAACAGCCATATTGGCTCGTTAAGTATATTAACATTAGCTGAACTTGGTACCCACAAGAGAAGGCAAGGAATTTTAGATGTCTATCATACTAAATGAATTATTAGACAGGGCAAGTGATTCCTTCGTCATCTACCTTCTCCCGGTGTTATTATTAATAATTAAAGAATTAATATATTATTTGAGCCCCCACCAAATGGTAATCTATCTTAACAGTTTAATTAAACATGTAAGAACAGACATTTGGAATTTAACAAACTATGTAGTTTAAAACTTGACATACAGCTTTATTTACTACAATGAAATTCCCAGTTTGTTGATTTACACAAACAGTGACTGGTTAACTTGATGATGGTGGTAAGCTTCAGCGAGAAAAAACAGCTCGGGGGTTAGAGTGGTATGATAATGATGATAATAGGTTAACATAAAGGGGTTAACTCAACTTATAAGCCTCTGACAGCCGTGAGGAACTGTCAAGCTTGTCCAACTCTTCCTTGCCTGTTGTCTGCCTGTTTCAGCTTATTCTCCACTTCATCCCCACCTCGTTCTCCACCTCGTTCTCCACCTCGTTCCCAGCTGGCCGAGTCTAACACAATGTAGTCTCTTTCATGGACTGATCGTCACATGGGCGCTGAAATCATGGAAACAAAACACATACGTGTAGTATCTTGACTTACACTAAGAATACATGTATTAATTAATACAACATATAATAATAAAATATATCCCATCACTCCTCCTCATATTCCACATCCTCTCCAGTCTAGTCTGAAGGTCTTTTGTCTTACATGGGCGTCACATATCCTGCCTTCCCTCTTCATGCTATGTCATGATAGTTGACTTTCTAAGTCTGTTGTCCGTCATCACTCAGACTTCCAACAACTGGCTGACATAGATTTGACATACACATGTGGCGCAGGTTATGTGCTGAAAACGCAAACAATTTATATGTGCACGCTGTCCTGAATATTATCTTTCAGTGACAGTGAATTCTATACACCCATCATTCTTCCCCTGAGGTTATAAATCCCCTGTTCAGGTGAACACATTAAGTGAGCACATGGTGGGCACACAAAACGTAGCAACATCCCTGCACATATTTGGGCATCATTTCCCACAGTCCAAACTCATATTTTGGCTGATCGTGAAAACAATATAATTACATTTCATTATAGCAAACGTCATTGTTCACATCTTATTTTATACACATGAAAACATACAATGAAAAACATGTGACACAAACATACAAGAAATAGGAATAGTTTAGCAGTTCCCTAACTGAGATACTGAACATTCACAAAGAACTATTTCAAGCAGAATGTGCAGACAAATTAGGAAAAGGTAGTATAGACTAAAAGCTTAACTCCCTAACCTAAGTATACAAGATTAAAATTAATATTTTCTCTTACCTGGGAACTTTCCATTAATCGCCAAAACAGAATGCGACCGTAAAATTTACCTTTTAGGTCGATCTGTGTTGTTTGCCGGCAGGCTGCGATTAATGACGGAAATTCCACAGGCTCGAAGTATAAGTATCAATCTATTGTCCAAATTAAAACTCCTCCCTTTCCTTAGTTTTTACCCAACCCTCAAGATGATGGCTTAAGCACCGCCCCTGAGGTAACTATCAGATCACTTGGCTAACCAGTGACCTGTCACTAAATTCTGGACTGACATCCCTAGAGCAAACATTCTTAAGTGACCCAATCTAGTTTACAACGAATCTAACTGGCAGGTGTTAAAAGACGTTCAGTGAAGCCATTGTGTTTCCTACTTGACCCAGATCAAACAGTCCTAATTGCCACACAACTGTTCTCCCCCGAATTACACTGACGTGTGAAACTCTGACCTCTGGGCTCCACAATGTCTAGCGTCCACTCAATTTACCTGGTCAAAAGGGCCCCCCTCAGTCTCTACAGTCTGGTCAGGAGATAACATTCTGACACTGGCGTGAGAATGCAATCTAACATCCCTAGTCTGAACCAGCGGGCTATATTACGTAGTGTTGGGTAATTTTAAACAAAGCGCAGTGGCTTGTCTCGAAGAAGGACTGGTAACAATTTAAATCCGTGCGGTTTAAAGCAATATTAGGATAAAGCGCAGAGTAAATATAATTCTGTCTCTTTAGAACCAGAAGAACTTATTACAAGTACTAACTTCTGGAATCACTGAGATCGTCTCGTGACAATATGAAGCAAAATAAAAACTGAATGTTTGTTTAAATTTTAAAAAAAAAACACATTACAAGGACATATATTAACGTGCTGCATGCTAAATTCCTTCTGAAACGGACTATGGGTCGACTCATGTCAATTTAGTTTAAAAACCCGCTTTCTTGTGATTCCAAACTGATTACCAGCCGGTCCTCATGCAAGAGTTCTAATTATGGCGCTAACATAAATCCCACGCACACCAGCGGTGAGTCGTGACAAATTATCGCGTGTAAGCGTTAACAGTTAACGATTACAGTGGAGAGAGTATCGCTTGAAATTGGCATCCGTTTTGCGTCACTGTTGAGAGTATTCGTGTGCACTCCGGATCTTGGTACTAGTAACAGGTAGCTTTCACACATACATTTTCTGCTGCCTAAGAATGCAGCTGAAGTTCTTCTCGTTACATTCGACGCGAAAACCGACTGGCGTTTTCGTAATATATAGTAAGCAGTAATGATCAATAGTGATGTAATCGATAATTTTATTTTTTGCAGCTGATAATATAATTGATGAGCACAGTCGCTAAGTGCAAGCCTCGACACTGACTCAAACGGACATGAAGCCAAATAAAATATCCATAGCTGTTTCCACAATATGCCAACAAGATAATGAAATCTAAATCCAGGGACTTGAAACCACATAAAAAGTGGCATTAGTTTGATTTTCATCTCTGTATCATTCCGCATCGCAATATTAATAACATGTTAGGAACCATTACGTGCAGCAGTGAAGATTAGGTGAACCCGTAGGCAAGATTTATTTTCCATTACTGTCAGGATTTAGGACCATAGTCCATATAACAATAAAGTACTGTTAGGTCACGAATAGATACAGAAATTCATAGACACCGATTTGTTCTAGCTTTCAAATCCAGCTGCGAATCGCTGCAGCCCACGGTCGGTGTTCGAAACCGGGCGGCTCCTGGGGTTTACCCAAACTCTAGGAAATGGGCACCAGAGTTGACACTCTGGGGTAAATGGAGGAACGTCGCTGTAGCTACAAAGTTACGTGCGAACGGCGACACAATTCTTATCAGCTGTCCATAATGGTGGCAGAGCACTCATGGTTTATAACCGTGTGCAATGACGCTTGTTCACATCTCCCAACTTTTTTTTTTCTTCATGTTCCGAGATTGTGGCAGAAAATTCTAGAAACAAAATATATATAAGAGGAAATACTGGTGCCGCCGTAATGTAATGGTTAGACGCTCGGATCAGAAGGTAGTGGGCTCAGGTTCTGACGGAACCAAACTTCTTTTTTTTTTTTCCCAAGACTGACCGTGGCTCCCATGTCCACCCAGCCTTAAATGCGTCATGGAAAGTAAAAGCGACCGGTTTGATACTGACCACATCCTTCTCTGAGTGCTGATGGGTTCTTCAAAATATGGGTCTAGTCTGTCAAGCCACACAAAAAAAGCATGAAAGACTTGAAATATGGTCATTTTCTTAATTTACTAGATACCTTTTTCTTCTCTTGTGCCTTTTATCCGCCAGTGGAGCATAAGCCGCCAACCAACTCAGGCCAAGTTATTCAATCTGTCCCTTTTGCCTGCAGCTCATTCCATGTCCTCCCCATCTTTTCAATTTAACTCTCTAGCGCCTTTCTCCGTTTTTTTTTTTTTTTTTTTCTGCCTTTTTTTTCTACGTCTTTGTTGGTTTTAGTCCAAAGACATTCCAGTTATATTGTTCTCATGTTTTCTCAACGTGTGTCCTATCCGTCACCGGTTTTTTTTTTTTTTTTTTAAATCTCTTGGCCCACTGGAACTTCTTTACTAGATATCAGATTTATTTCAACGCTATAGGCCTACTGGATTGAATGGAACGCATCTCCTTTTTGAAATCAAGTAACAGAATTAATCTAGTAACAGAAAGTGTATTGATCGGCACTACTTGATTAATTCATAAAAATTTAACGACCTCAAAGGTTCAACCTCTGTTTGAAATCTGTACGCTCCCAAATACTAACAATTATTTCGGTGAGGTGCTTCATTTATTACATCAAATAACAAAACCCTTTACCCGTTAGGGTCGTCGAGGTGTATCGATGGAAGCACTAGAACACAAAACCTGCCATATTTCTCTGTCTTCCGCTTGATGAATAAGTGTATGATAAAGTAGTCCTGCCCATTTCTTGATGTTGTCATTCCAGTTTCGTCTTTGCCCTCTTCTTCTTCGGTTTCACCACTGCCAAGAGAGGCTCTCAATGGTCCGCAAATTTGTTAATTTTGTCTCTGACATATTTGTTAGTTTTGCGTTCTAAAAAAGTAATTCGTAAAATGCGTTTGCAGCATTTACATTCGAAAGCCTGAATGCTCCTTTCGATTTCCAGAGTGCAAGTCAAACTGTCACATCCATAAAAGAAAATAGACAATGCAAGTATTATGTAAATATTCACCTTGACTGCGATGCTGATTTTGCTCTTCCACATCGTATTCAGCTGTGACATCGCGGCTGTTGGCATATCAAGCCTTGTCTTAATATCTTTATTACAGCTGCCATCGTTACACATGTGGGAGCCATGATATTTAAACGTTTCAACTTCTTCTAGTTGTTTTTCTCTTTTATCTGTAAGTTAGTAGGTACTTTGGTTCGACTTCGGAACCAGCCATGAAATCAATGTCGTCTTCAAAACACGTGAATTAAATTGTGGTCTTCCGACAATATATATAGATGTTTCATGATTTTCTAGTGTGTCTCTCATGATGTGTTCCAAATACGAATTGAAAAAAAAAAGAAAAGAAAAAAGACATTTATTAGTTTTAAAATAATGCAAAGTGCTGCTAAATCGCCTCCAAAAGTACTTTGTGCCTGGCGTGTGATTTTCAATCTGGGCTGGCTTATAACGCCACAGCCACAAAAGCTGATAAGGTAATAAAAGCATACATTTGATATAGATGTTTGCTACAGTAAATATGAAGCACACAAACGGGTGTAAATCCCTTCGGGGTGAAGAGAGAGGAGAGAAAGAGAAACAAAGACATAGAGATGGAGAGAAATGAGACAGACTGATAAGTAGAGATACAGGAAAATAGAGACAGTCTGAAAAAAAATAGAGAGAGCGGAATGGAATAAAAAATAATGGAATTGCAGTGCACTTTCATAAATAATTTGTTTTACTTTTTGTATACCTGACCAGATAATATAAGAATGCGAAAACTCACTCCAACAATCATCTATATTAATAAAAATTTTAATTTTCCGATGATGTAAGCTAAAAACTCGGAAACTACTGAACCGATTTGCACACAACGTTGATTTTGACTCCAAGCGTGATTTTTTGTCAGAAAATCGCTCAAACCACGAATGACGTAGCTCCAGCAACGGCCAAATCATTATTTGTTTCGTTGCCGGCCCGAATTTGTTTTTATGTGATCGGCCGGATTTGACTGCTGGGCTTTTTTTGAACTTTGCATTATAATATAGTTTCATTTCCAGTATTTTCTTGAGTGTTTGGTAGCGTAGTTCTTAACTATTCTGCTTATCACGCGGATGACCCGCGTTCGCTAGGTATTATAATTTTTTTTAAGCCCCTAACTGGGCGGCTGGCATGTTGTGTTGTGGTTTATGGAAAGGCTGCGATATCTACGCCTTTATCAGTTTTGGGTTTTACAGCTAGCCTGCGACAGCGGCGACGTGATGCTCAATGGTCATGTCACGGACATTGTTCGTTCGCCCTCGAGAGGGCCGTTAGCACGTTGTGTTGTGGTTTACAGCTAGGCTGCGATGTCTGACCTAAACTCTTCAGTCTTCGGTAGTATAGTTTTAAGTATTCCATCCTTCACGCTGGAGACCGGTGTTAGATTCCCCACTGGGTGATAATTGTTTTTTTTTCCCTTAAAAGGGTGGTTGCCCCGATGTGTTGTGGGTTACAGAAGGCTGCGATATCTGCGTCTTTCGCCCAATGACATCCGATTTCAGTTAAGTCACAATTAGCCTCCCCGCGACGCTTCTCATTCAAAAACTATTCGGCGATGACAGAAACTGTTAACTAAGACGGCTTACAGTCCTTCTAGTTTGGGCGGACACTGATGCCAAGGTCAGTTAAAAATCGTTCCCTCGGAGAGGGAGAGATGACGGGTGCGGGTTATTTTTCTCCGCTATTCGTGAATTTAGTGTACTTTTCACTGTGGGTTCCATCATTGGTTACATGATGACGTTTTTTTTTTTTAAATTTCTATGTCGGGGGGAAAAATTAAACTAAATAGTCCGTGGCGACAGCATACGGTGCTAACTCCTCTTTTCTACACCAACCTACACAGACTGTAGTGACAATTTTTTTTGATGTTGTTGTTGTTGTTGTTGCAGTTGTTGTTGTGATGGTGGTGGTGGTGGTGGTAGTGGTTTCAGTAGTACTGGTACTGGATGGGTGTGGTAGCTGTTACACTGGCTACATTTACTTCTCTGTACAAGTTAATGCTACATATTTAAGTCTGGGTGGACACGGATGCCAAGCTCAATTTAGTTACAATATTTCGTCACACGGTGACTTGTCCATCCTTCGGAGAGGATGATATGATTGGGAGAGGGAGTTGGGGGGGGGGGGTTATGTCAGACACAGTTAGCTTAGAGAGCTTAAAATATTTTTTTACAGTTCTCATTTCTTACCTATTTTTATTTTAATAATTTCGCCATGGATGTATTTTCAGTCCTTCGTAGAGAGAGATATGACTTTGCAAGGTGAAGATTTTTCAATCTTTTGGCGAAGGAAATATGACTAGGGGGAAAGAGGGGGGGGGGGGGGTATGTCAGACACAGTTAACTGAGAGAGCTTAAAATAAATATTATTTTAATGTTCTCTTTTCTTAACTATTTTTATTTTAATTATATCGCCAGGTGATGATTTTTCAATCCTACGGAGAGGGAGATATGATTGGTGGAGGTAGGGGGGGTGGGGGAGGGGGAGGGGCATGCTAAACACAGTTAGCTGAGAGAGCTAAAAATATTATTTTTAGGTTCTCATTTCTTACCTATTTCTATTTTAATCAATTCGCCATGGATGATTTTTCAGTCCTTCGGAGAGAGAGATATGACTTGACTTCGCAAGGTGATGATTTTTCAATCTTACCGAGAGGGAGATATGATTGGGGGGGGGGGGGGGAGGGTTATGCCAGACACAGTTAGCTGAGAGAGCCTAAAATATTATTTTAATGTTCTCTTTTTTTAATTATTTCTATTTTAATCATATCGAGAGGTGATGATTTTTCAATCCTACGGAGCGGGAGATATTATTGGTGGAGAAGGGGGGGGGGGGGTTAATTTAAACAAAGTTAGCTGAGAGAGCTAAAAATATTACTTTTAAGTTCTCATTTCTTAACTATTTATATTTTAATAATTTCGCCAGGTGATGATTTTTCAATCCTTCGGAGAGGGAGATATGATTGGAGGAGGGGAGGCTGAGGTGGGTTGGGGGGGGGGGGGGGTTACCAGACACAGTTAGCTGACAGAGCTTAAGATATTATTTTAATGTTCTCATTTCTCAACTATTTCTATTTTACTAATTTCGCCATGTATGATTTTTCAATCCTTCGGAGCGGGAGATATGACTGTTGGAAAAAAAAGGGGGCGGGTGGGTATGCCAGACACAGTTAGCTGAAAGAGCTTAAAATGTTTTTATTTCTTAACTCTTTCTATTTTAATAATTTTGCCATGGATGATTTTTAATCCTTCGGAGAGGAAGATATGACTGGGTCAAAGGAAGGGGGGGGGAGGTGAGGGCGATTGGTGGGGTATGACAGACACTGTTAGCTGAGAGCTATTTTCTTTCCTCTCCATATCAGCATTCTGGGCCACAGCAACGCGTGGCCGGGTACAGCTAACGACGTAGCTCCAGCAACGGTCAAATCAGTTTTTGTTTCGTTGCCTGCCCAGATTTATTTTCAATTAATTGGCCACCTTTGCCCTATGTGACACCGAACTTCACATTATTATTATATACTTTCATTTCTACTAAATGCTTGAGTATTTAGTAGCGTAGTAAGTTGTAAGCATTTCTTCTTTTGCTCGGGTGATAGGGGTTCGATTCCCCGACAGGTAATAATTTTTATTTTCTTTATTTGGGGGGGGGGGGGGGGGCTAACTGGGTGGCTGCCACGTTTTGTTGTAGTTTATATCTAGGCTGCAATATCTGCGCTTGTTTTCCCCCGTTCGATTTAGGGATTTACAGCTGGCCTGCGATAGCGGCGACGTGATGCTCAATATTCATGTCACAAGTAATATTCGTTCGCCCTTGAGAGGGCGGTTGGCACGTTGTGTTGTGGTTTACAGCTTGGCTGCGATATCTGACCTAAAGACTTCAGTCTTCGGTAGAAAGGTTTAAGTATTCCACCCTTCACGCGGATGACCGGTGTTCGATTCCCTGCTGGGTGCTTATTTTTCTTTTTTACCTTAAGGGCCCATTGGCACGTTGTGTTGTGGTTTACAGCTAAGTTGCGACATCTGTGCCTTATGCCCAAAGACATCAGTACAGTCCACATTAGCCTCCCCCTGACGCTTCACACGATCAAAAACTATTCGTTGATGACAGAAACTGTTAACTAAGAAGGCCTACGGTCCAGTTTGGTTTGGGTCGACACGGATGCCAAGGTTAGTTGAACATCGTACCTTCGGAGAGGGAGAGATGACGAGTATGGGTTTTTATTTCCGCTATTTCTGAGTATAGTGTATTTTTTTTAAATCACGGAATATTTCTGTGGGTTCCACCACTGGTTAGTTGATGGAGTTTTATGTCGGGGACACACTTAAACTAAACAGTCCGTGGCAACACCATGCGGCGCCAACTCCTCTGGCTACAACGACCTGTACAGACAGTAGTGACCGTTTTTTGTTGTTGTGACGATGGTGGTGGTAGTGGTAACAGTAGAACTGGTACTCAATGGGTTGTGTGGTAGCTGTTACACTGGTTACATTAACTTCTCAGTACATATTAATGGCACCCACTTTTGTCTGGATGGACACGGATGTCAGGCTCAATTTAACAACAATATTTCGTCAGGCGATGACTTTCCCATACTTCGTAGAGGATAATATGATTGTCCCGGGTGGGGGGGTGTTGAGGGGGGGGGGGGGGTTGATGCCAGACACTGTTAATTGAGAGAGGTTAGAACATTTTTTTACAGTTCTCAATTCTTTCTATTTTAACAGTGTCGCCACATACCACTGTTTCAATCATTCGGAGAGGGAGATATAATTGGGCAGATGCTTGAGTCCTTGGTAGCTTCGTTGTATATTTTGCGTGTTACGCGGGTGACCGGCAATCAATACCCCGCTGGGTGATTGAATACTTTTTTTTTTGCCCCCAACTAGGCGGCTGGCACGTTGTGTTGTGGTTTACAGCTAGGCTGTGGTATCTACGTCTTTTTCCGCCCAGTTTAGGGGTTTACAGCTAGCCTGCGATAGCGGCGACGTGATGTTGGTCATGTCACGGGTAATCTTCGTTCGCCCTTAGAGGGCGGTTGGCACGTTGTGTTGTTATTTACAGCTAGACTGTGATATCAGACCCAACCTGTTCAGTCGTAGGTAGTATAGTTGTAAGTATTCCGCACTTTGCGCGGTTGACCGGTGTTCGATTACCCACTGGATGCTAAACTGTCTTTTTTTTTCCCTCAAGAGGGCTGTTGGCATGTTGTGTTGTGGTTTACAGCTCGGCTGCGATATCTGCACCTTTCGCCCAAAGACATCTGATTTCAGTAAAATTCTATGTATCCTCCCGCGACGCTTCACTCGATCATAAACTATTCCTTGATGACAGAAGCTGTTAACTAAGACTGCTTACAGTCCAGTTTACTTTGAGTGGACACGACTGCCACGCTCCTTCAACATTCGTCCCTTCGGAGAGGGGAGATGACGGGTGGGGTCTTTTATTTACGCTATTTGTGAGTATAGAACAGACTATTACTGTGGGTTTCATCACTGGTTAGGTGATGGAGTTTTTTGTTTGTTTGGGAGCTCAATTACACTAAACAGTCCGTGGCGAAAACATGCGGCGCTAACTACTCTGGCTACACAGACCTGCACAGACAGTAGTGACTGTTTTTTGTTTTTGTTTTGAAGGTGGTGGTGGTAGCGGTAGCAGTAGTACTGGTACTGGATGGGTGATGTGGTAGCTGTTACACTGGCTACATTTACTTCTCAGTACACATTACTGCTATCCATTTTTCTCTGGGTGGACACGGATGCATAGCTCAATTTAGTTACAAGATTTCGTCAGGTGATGACTTTTCCATCCTTTGGCGAGGATGATATAATTAGTGGGGGGGGGGGGGGGGGAAGGGGTTAAAGTTATCATTTCTTTACTTTTTCTATTCAAATAATTTCGCCAAGTGATGTTTTTTTTTTTCTTCCTTCGGAGAGGGAAATATTATTTGAGGAAAAGGGGGAGGGTTATGCCAGACACTGTTAGCTGAGAGAGCTTAAAACATTATTTTCAAGTTCTCATTTCCTAACTATTTCTATTTTATACTTTCGCCAGGGATCATTTTTCAATCCTTCGAAGAGAGAGATATGTCTGGGTGGAGGGGAGCGGGACGAGGGTGAGGGTTATGACAGACACTGTTCGCTGACAGCTTCTTTCTTTCTTTTCCATTTCACCATTCGGGGCCACAGCAACGCGTGGCAGGGTACAGCTAGTTACATACTAAAATAGTAAAATACCAAGGATACATGTTTGAAAAGTGTATTCCTAGGGTACAAATCAAGGTACTCGCACCTCGAATCACCACACATTACAAATAGTGTACACAACATTTAGCATGTTGGTAAAATTACCTATAAACGTCATAGTATAAAGTGCGTTGCTCGATCTGTAACAGATATTAAAATAAGAATTGTAATTGAGTGTGTGCTAGATTAAAGAATAATGCATTGGTATTAGGATCCTTCAAGATTAAAAACAAAAACAAAAAAACTCAAGAGGATTGATTTTATTGCACGTATTTGACATTACGCGGTCTCTATATGCAGAATGGTTAACCACCTGCCGAGCGCGTTACTTATAGCACGAACTCCCTAGCTCCGGCGACGATCTCCAGGGATTGCACCCTTGAACTGAACAACGCAGCCATAAAAACTCTTTCCAGGATGTATGACTTGATACACGGAGAAGGGATACAGAAGAGTGCGAGGAGACATGCAAATATGGTGTGTTTTAAAATAATGGCAAAGGAAATCTGGGTAGCAGTTCACCGAAGAAAATTGTTTTGAAAGTTTTAATATCCCTGTGTTTGGGATCTGAGTTAATATTCTGGAGGTAACGGGTGGAGGCAGGGGGAGGGGGAGTGGGGGTGAATATAGACCACTTAGCCCTAAAAAGCATGCTGCAAAAGGCTACGGATTAGAGGTGTTTCCTATGAGGTTAAACTGCATCTGCATGAGGAGCGAGGAACAAACAGTCTGCATGCAAATGACTATACATGTAAAAGGGATGTGCAAAACTCAAGTTCTGGTTACACAGATTCATGATTTCAATGCTTCCCGTCCTAATGTGGCACGCAATTTGCCGTTATTTAGAAACGCCAACCCGGGCTGTAGTCAGGGGCTCTAGAATAATCTAATGGTTAAACTTGGTTTCTGGGGCTTGTGCCCAGGTGATCCACATCTGAATTTTGACACTTTGTCTCACCGGGTGTTGGTCGCTCTTTGTACAGTCCTGTTGGGGTTGAACTTCATTCATTAGGATGCATGATTACTAAACATATACAGAATTACAGTGAGCTACAGAGGTTAGACAGTCAAAGAATGGCATGATCGTTTTGAGGGCCGCATTAACGCAGTCGATAGGAGACTCGTTTTCAAATCCAGCTACAACTCGCTGCAACCCACGGCCGGTGTTCAAAACCGGGCGGTTCCCGGGGTTTACCCAGCCTCTAGGAAATGGGTGCTAGAGTTAACACTCTAGGGTAAATGGAGGAACGTCGCTGTAGCTACGTAGTTGCGTGCGGACGGCGCCACAGGCGGACAGTTTCTTATCAGCTGTCCGTACTGGTGGCAAAGTACTTATGGTTTATAATCGTGTGCAATGACGCTGATTCACATCTCCCGACATTACTTTTTTTTTAATGATCGTTTAACATCACGGCCTGTCAGAAAGCTCAAAAAATGTACAATAAAAGATATATGAGAACACATGCTTTGTTTCCCCGTTTGTCTATGATTACATGCCGGGGTGCCGGGTTCGATCGCAGCTGGGGGCCATGCACTTTGCGTTGGTTTCGACAGTGGTATCAGGGTGCCGACTGTCCAGGAAAACAATGGCAAACTACTAGACGTAAATTTGCCTAGAGAAATCACACAACAGCCAGGGGCTGTAGGGTTGGTTCTGCAACGTCATGTAGAGGATACGCAACTAACCTTTAGGATATATATATATATATATATATTATATATATATATATATATATATATATATATATTTTATATATATATATATATATATATATATATATATATATATATATATATATATATATATATATAAATTTTAGTTGGTTTTGTAACTAACCTATGATTTCATCCCTTTTTGTCTGCTAATAAATGCTATTTGACTTGAATGTCTATTTTGCCCTATGATTATCTCTTATAAAAATAATAAAATTTAGTTTGCTTGATTATAATTTACTCTTTTAAGAGGTCAACGCTTTAAAGGAATTTATTCATATTTTACATTAAATATTTATTAACTACCCAAAGTATTTCAGGATCCTCACCGGCGCTACAGAGCCTGTGCACTGACTGTGCTGAGCTTCTTTGATTTGAGTTACAAGAAAGAACGGAGCACATATGGGTTGATCCATTGTTCAAACTTCAAACTATACGAGGCAACAAGTCAACACCAAGAATACACTATAAATAAACGCTTACATTCTTCACAAAAGCGCTGCGTTTGCTTTCTAAAATCTGCATTGAGAAATTACAAAATGTTGATAAACTTCGACCGCTATTCAATATTTCTAGACGGTCTAAGCTTCTCTTGTCATCTACTCGCAGTTAATAAATTGTCCGGGCACCATCTAGTGCTCACAAACCCCTCGTGTTCTGCCTGGGAAAAAAAAAACATCCTATTTATTAAAAGTCCGGGCATATTTGCTTTTACGATATTGCTTACCAGAGAAAAATACATATATTAAGTACATTCTCCCTACAATTCACCAGGACGGCCCTGTAACACTATGGGCTGATAAATTTATATCGATTGGGTGCCGGAGATTACAACTACACAGATTAATCTTTCTCGGTCTTCTGTATGGTAGTTACTGTGGGTCCAGGCACTGGCGGCAGAAGAAGTAATGTAATAGTGGGGAAAGAAAACAAATGTTACAGTCAATCCAGCCTTATGTTAAGCGATGTTAGCTGTATGGAGTAGCGACTAGACCCTCGTTTGCTTATCCGAAAGTCGTGAGTTCAAGTCTTGACGGAGCCAGACTTTTCATAAATGTGCTAGGCTCCCAGATCGACCCAGCCTTAAATGGGTACTATGTAATGTCCTGGAAAGTAAAGGTGGTAAGTGGGATGTTGAACACATCACCCACTGAGTGCCGATTGGTGGGGAACAAATTAGGTCCAACACGTCTGAAGGTGTGGGAAAATATTCTTCACTATACTTAATACTATATAAGGTGAAACTTCGATTAACCATCGCTCGTTTAACCGTCAGTTTCTGTTTTTTGTTTCTTTTTTTTTTTAAGAGGTGGGGGGGGGGGGGGGGGGGGGTAAGGGTGGGGGTCTAAATCAGAAACCTACAGCTAGTTACTCAGAAACAGAAATAATGTTATTAAAATGCACTGACTGATTTGAAACTCAATAGGATGCAAATGCAACCCATTTCCTACTTCTGCGTAAGATACGGAACATCGCCGTGCAGAAAGCCCATCATGTTAGCTGCCACTGAAGCGTCATCACTAAGAAAGGGAAGAACGTTTTTTATAATATATTTCTGGAAAGTCCCAAAAGAAACGAAAAACCAAATGTGTAGTTAAGGACAAAAGATCCAAGAAGGCTAACCCTGTCAACAAATGTCTACAGAAGTCGGATGTGTCTCCCGAAATGGGCAAAAATCGCAGCGATGCTACAGAGGGGCACAACGCAGTTACATCTACATCTTTGGGTGAACGCAGGGGGAAAAAAGGCAAATGATTTTTGACAAGGCTTTTCTATGCAGCTCGCAATAACCCTTTAGATAAGACAACAGTTGTGGCGGTTTTAGCACTGTGGTGCCGGGGATGCTGGACAGAAAAGACATGACAATTAGGTACATAACGGTGCCACAGACTCTGAGAACATCTGCAACTGACGCGCGTGACACTAGCCATTGATCCAGCAAACACGACTGGACTTTGTTTTTCTGTGCATCGATTAGTTCAGGTTGAGATAGTCATTTGTTTTTAACCTGCTGCTGCCGTTTTGCCGTCTCAGGTCAATGTTTGTGTTAATAAAATTCCACTTGTCTGATTTACATGCAAATTTCAGTTTGCTTCAGAATGGACAGCGAACACAAACACACACAGATACACACACACATCCACACACACACATCCACACACACACATCCACACACACACATTCACACTGTGTGTAAATATATATCTCTCTTCTCCTTACTCTCTCTCTCTCGCTCTCTCTCTCTCTCTCTCTCTCTCTCTCTCTCTCTCTCTCTCTCTCTCTCTCTCTCTCTCTCTCTCTCTCTCTCTCTATGTATGGGTTTCATCTGAATGTAGGCTCTCTGGGTCACTTAATATCTCCGTATTCAGTCCTGGAGGGGTTCACCTTCTCTCACTCACTTTATGCCAGAGGCTTCACCAGCGTGGAAAGGGTCTTTTACTTTTACTTATCTTTCTAAAGCCCTCCGAGGCTCTATATTCCGATGTTCTATATCACCAACAGGAAAGTGGTCCGGTACATAGGTTCTGGCACTGAAGTCTGGTTAAGAGAAGGAAAATCACAGATAGACATGATCATCAAAGTAATGCCAAGTCGAAGTCAGGTGTGATTGAACAAAGATTGTAACAACACATCAACGTGTGCTTGTTTATTTACCACAGACCAAGCAGCAGATAGAATTATAATAATTATTTGAAATCACAATAGTAATTATGACAGACATCTATATATAGAACTCATTGCATTAAAATGAAACCGAATTGTGGTAGTTATAACTATACTGTATAGACCAATCGGCGCTTGGTGTGTCATATTATCAACATCACGCCGGCCGCCTTTATATCCCAAGATTTTACCTCGCACCTATTTAGGGCTGGGTCAACCTGGGAGCCAAGGTCCTGTTTGGAAAATGTCCATCTTTCTTCGCATTTAAACTCGTGACCAACGGATCGACAGGCGAGCGTCTAACCGCTGCACCACGGCGGCTCCCCTTACTTCTTAAGCCATCCGAAATATTAGGTGACAATTTAACGAGTATAGGTCGATCGATATCTGCAAGCATCGACCACGTAGCGTCTCCACCATGAACCCTGGCTGCAGCTGATTTTAGGCACTGCCATTGGCATAAGTAGGGCTTTCCTACTGCTGTTGATTGGTCTCTTGCTATTGGTATCCCACACCTAGTGTTGTCTACTTCTTTCTCGTTTGCATGGCTCACACTTTTCTATCCAGAACGTTTCCTAAAAGATTGCTATAGCATCCACATAATTTTGCTATTTTAGTTTTGTCATTCGGTAACTCTCCTATTCCTAATTTCTATTTTCAGTTTTGGAGCAGGGATAGGTTTTTTTTTTTTTTGGGGGGGGGGGGGGGGGGTGGCAATCAAGCAGTTTCTAAATTTAGTGCGTTTGTTGCCTTTATTTCAAAAGCATGACAAGCTTTCCTAAATATATATATATATATATATATATATATATATATATATATATATATATATATATATATATATATATATATATATATATATAAAACATTACACTAAATATCAAATTCGAATAAGATACAGTGAAATCTTGTTTCAATGATTCATGTTAAGTAGGTTTGTTGGGTGTTTTTATGTCTGACAATAGCCTGGCAGAGATTGCTAGTGTATACGGCATCACTGAAATGAGAATAAGTAGACTATCTATCCATCTATCTATCTATCTATCTATCTATCTATCTATCTATCTATCTATCTATCTATCTATCTATCTATCTATCTATCTATCTATCTATCTATCTATCTATCTATCTATCTATCTATCTATCTATCTATCTATCTATCTATCTATCTATCTATCTATCTATCTATCTATCTATCTATCTATCTATCTATCTATCTATCTATCTATCTATCTATCTATCTATCTATCTATCTATCTATCTATCTATCTATCTATCTATCTATCTATCTATCTATCTATCTATCTATCTATCTATCTATCTATCTATCTATCTATCTATCTATCTATCTGTCTGTCTATCTATCTATCTATCTATCTATCTATCTATCTATCTATCTATCTATCTATCTATCTATCTATCTATCTATCTATCTATCTATCTATCTATCTATCTATCTATCTATCTATCTATCTATCTATCTATCTATCTATCTATCTATCTATCTATCTATCTATCTATCTATCTATCTATCTATCTATCTATCTATCTATCTATCTATCTATCTATCTATCTATCTATCTATCTATCTATCTATCTATCTATCTATCTATCTATCTATCTATCTATCTATCTATCTATCTATCTATCTATCTATCTATCTATCTATCTATCTATCTATCTATCTATCTATCTATCTATCTATCTATCTATCTATCTATCTATCTAATCTATCTAATCTATCTAATCTATCTGTCTGTCTGTCTGTCTATCTGTCTGTCTGTCTGTCTGTCTGTCTGTCTGTCTGTCTGTCTGTCTGTCTGTCTGTCTGTCTGTCTGTCTGTCAACCTGCCTTTCATCTCACTTCCTCCCTCCATCACTCTTTCCTCACAGCCCCCCCCCCCCGCCCACTCTCAATCGTTACAGTATGACAGTAAAATATTTATATATATATATATATATATATATATATATATATATATATATATATATATATATATATCTATATATATAAAAATCAATGTTTGTGTGTTTGTTTCACCCCTATAGACTCGGAAACTACTGAACCGATTTAGCTGAAATTTTCAGGATATGTTTGTTGCGATACCGGATTTTGAACCGTCGTGGTTTGAAATTCAACCTGTCACTGTTAGAGATAGGTGACCACAATTAATGCCAAAATATACGCAACTAATATTTATAACTTTAGTGATTTCTAATTATAGCCACGTTAGTAATTGCGCATGCGCCGTATTTACCATTCGCCGGCGAGTTATACGTGCAGCCAACGCCTTCTCTAATACTAATACATAGAGTAGGTCGTGGTACAGCAAACAAGACTATCTCTATATTTGCCACAATAACCATATTAAACACGATTTCTATTTTCTGTTTTTTTTTCAAACAACCTTCATGGGGGGGGGGGGGGGGGGGGGGGGGGGGCTATCTCGACGTCGGGGGAGACAGTGACTGCGACATTAACTTCATTAACTGTGTTAGACACGTGCGATTTCTATTTCATTAACATATCTGGAGTATGTCTACGAGAAAACAATTGCCTGCGGTTTTGAATTGTGTTTTAATCGCGACACAGTGGTAGGGACACATATGTATAATAGTTGTGTTCTCTTTTCGTTTTCCGATTAAGTGGCTGCTTGGTCGAATGGTTAGAACACTGGGTTCAAGTGCGGTAGACCTGGGTTCGAATCCGCAGTAGTTAATTTTTTTTTTTACCCCGGACTAAAATAATATCCTCATCTGCTCTGTCGTGGTGACAGCACTAGCCATGTTGCCTTAATATAAAAAAAAAAAAAAAAAAACCAGTAAATGGGTAAACCATTTGATAATTAAATTTGACCATTTCGCATACTTATGACTGCATTGTTAAACTTTCCGATTGCATGGTTACGCTGAAATTTATAGATTTTCATTTATTTTCATTTAGATTTAGTTATTTCATCTGTGTTGGAATTTTAAGCTGTGCTGTTTACAATGGCGTTCATTTCCTAATTATGGTGTTTTTTTCCTGTGTTCATTTGCTTTTCAAGTGTTTTTTTTTTTTCCTCCCAACTACTTCAATGTGGGAAAGAGTTGTCGGTGAATTGGGGGAGGGGGAGGGGGGGGGGCAAACTATTAACTGAGAGAGCTTTAGGTCACAGTAACTGCTTTACCCACTTAAAGTAGCAGCAGCAGTAATAGTTGTGGTTGGGCTGTTACACCATAGTGCTCTCATGTGAAGACCGCCGGTAAGGTTATGGCGTTCTTCTGTCGGCAAGTGAAATTAAACATCCTAACCTGACCAGTCTGTGGCGACAGCACTAGCCATGCGGAACCAAATCTTCTGGCTCACGACTCTCTGTCTACTCCGATGGTAACACAGATAGCAGTGACATTATTTTAGTAGTTGTACTGGTACTTGAAGGATGATGTGGTAAATATTTCACTAGCCCTATTCACTACCTTTTACAATTCCTGCTCCTTATTTTAGTCCAGATGGACAGGGATGTCAATGTCAGTTACAGCAACAACAAAATATCGCCAGTTAGTGATTTTCAAATCCTTCGAAGAGGGAGAGAGCAGTAGTCGGTGGAAGAGGGGAGGGGGGGGGGCGGGTAATGACTTAAATTTAAGAGAACTTAATGAGCTTTACACGTGATTTTCAAGTTCTCATTACCTAATTTGTTTATATTTTACTAACGCTACCTCCACTTTTCTATTTTTTACGACTTACTTTGTTATTTACAAGTACAGTTGTAGCTTTACTTCCGTCTCCTATAAAAATACAAACAGCTTTAGCATGTGATAACCAAATAACCACTTTTGTAACCAGTTTTATTAGCTGTGGTTTAGCTGTTGCTCTGTACATCGCTAGCGTGAAGGGAAGACACATTTCTATGTTCTCTATTTTCCATGTAGTCAAATTACGCCACAGCAACGCGTGGCCGGGTACAGCTAGTATATATATATATATATATATATATATATATATATATATATATATATATATATATATATATTTGTGTGTGTATGTGTGATTGTGCGTGTCCAGCGCGCTTTAAAGCTTTTTTATTAATAGATTCATGGGAAATTAGACCCCAAAAAAAAATAAACCAGCTGATAGAAGGACTCAAAACAGCAACAGCCCTAGAGCAGCAGCAATTACTGTGTGGAGCACGCAGACAAATATTCGCAGCAACTACAACCCAGTGGGTTAGAATGACAACAACGATATGGCCAGAATTCAATCGATAGCTAAGCCAAGTTTAACTAACAGAGTTTTCGGCCAAGTGACACCCTCGGGATTGACTTAACCCATATTCCCAGTAGACGCCAGCTTGAAATAAATTAGATTTGTTGGTAAATCATTGATAGTAAAGACAAAGAAAACAGACAGTGTCTGCAACAGTCGTGTAGAAATGTGAAAGATATGACTTCGCAACACGGAAAACTCAGGTATTTTTCATTTTGTAAATAGAACCCTGATAAGCTGGCTAAGAAGTCGGACTTCTGCTTCCATTTCTACAAAACCGAGTATGCTAATGTGGTTTTAGGAGGTAACTAGAGGTAATTTAACCGCCGCACCCTCTTTCTCCGGGAGTCGCCGTGGCAGAGCGGCTAAACGCTCGCCGCGGATCGGAAGGTTGTGGGTTCGCTTCCTGGCGGAGCCAGACTTTTTTCAAAAATGACCTTGGCTCCCAGGTCGACCCAGCCTTGAGTGGGTACCAGCTGTAGTCCCGGCAAGTAAAGGCGGCTGGCGTGATGATGACCACATTACCCATCTTGTGCCAATTGGTCTTTAAAATGTAGGTCCAGTACTATACACCTAAAGGTTTGAAAAAGGGTGCTTCACTTCACTTACCCCTATTCTCCTCCTCACCAACTCATCTGGGAAGGACAGACAAAGCTTCTAGACTTCAAACATGTAAACAATAGACTTTTTTCCAGCCCTTCGGGCGTATTGAGCTAGATTTATTTTGTATAGTCCAATAGGCACTCGATAGGTGATATGGTTCAACATTACGTAAGTCGCCTTTACCGCTCAGAATTATACTCCAGTAGTTTGCCATTGCTTCCTAGTCGGTCGGCTTTCTTGATACCACTGTCGAAACCTAGGCAAGGCGCATGGCCCGCAGCTGGGATCGAACCCGGCATCCCGGCATTATGAAGCGTTCGCATCGACTTAGCCACAGAGGCGACAAGTAAGCTTGTTAAGTCCCTTCAAATATGTAAAAACATTCTTTATTTTGAAGTCACTGTTTATACATTTCATATTATTCAACACGCAATATTACATTAGTATCCATTCAGCACATTATTATTATGCCCTCCGACTAGGATAAAGCCCTTAAGTAAGTATCCCCCACCCAAAATGATGGTGATAATGTTGGTGGTGGTGATGGTGATAAAGATGATGATGGTGGTGGTGGTGATGTAATAACGATGATGAATAAAGACGATGATGATGGTGGTGGTGGTTATGTCATAACGATGAGGATGATGATAATGATGATCTGTAAATCTAATAGAGTATGGCACTGTTCATTCAAAGTTTACAGTTCAGAAACCTATATAGAAAAGAATATTTATGGCACAACTAGATGGGGAAATGCATATATGCCGTCTTCAGATAAGACAAATGTATTTTAATTTAAAAAATGCATATTGTGTTGTAATAATACACCTCCGATTCTCTAGTCTATTTTTTATGTTTCCCGTGAGATATAAACTATTCGGTTCTGGGGCACTACCAGATATCATTTTCTTGTATTTTTTCTACTGCTGCTTCTAAAGTGCTGTATTCAACGCATATTTGCATTCTACTGGCAAACGTCAGTAAAGCTATACGAGTTCACGAGAAGGTAGGTATGGGTACACAAATACAAGAGAATGAAAGTATGATAGATATAGACGATTAGAGAATCACCAGAAAAGTGCTTAAAGGCGAAACAAATGTATTCTAGTGAAACGGCGACGTCGAAAACAAACTCTAAGGACAAAGCTGAGGAGCGAGACCAAAGGTTCCGTACTCTGGATTCCATCCATGATATTGAAACGATTTCGCAGGATAGAACTGAATGGAAGACTATTATACGACCTCAATGTCAACTAAAAAGACATAACATGAGTTGGTGATCATGAATGACAACTTTTAAACTATCCATATATAAAAATTAAATTAAAAGGAGGATGGCGATAGCAATGCAAAGATTGAACAGCCTAAAAAGTCTATGGTTAAGCACCAGCAAGGAGATACAAATTAGAATTGTGAGAGCATGCATCTTCCCTGTGGCTACATACGGATGTGGACTATCTCTCAGTCCTTAAGAAAGAGAATTTGGGCTTTTAAGCTGAAATGCTATAGAAAAATTCTCAGAATATCTTGGACAAAGAAGATGAGAAATATTGACATCTTAAAAGATCTAAACATCAAGGAAGATTGGCTAATAAACAGCATCCTTTCTCAGCAGCTGAAATATTTTGGTCATATCAAGCGCCACGACGGATTGAAAAAAATCATAGCAGAAGGCATGGTACCAGGAAGGAGGAAAGATGGGCACAGGATATAAGTGACTCCTTGAGTGTCAAAGTTCATGAGGCGGGAGAACTGGCAAGAGACCGAGTTTCTTTCAGGCAGACTGTGTTGAGAGGGACGTTCTGCTAAGGACCTGGTACGTGATGATGATGATACATAAATATATACACACACGCACGCACGCACAGCACATGCACGCACACGCACGCGCAGGCACACACACACACGCACACACGTACGCACACACACACACACGCATACACGAGTTATGGCCGTGCCGTGCTATGATATAAAGTTGCATTCGCATCAGGCGGAATCGTAAGGGAACAGCAGAAACAGTCCATTCAAAACACCATTTGAACTTTCCATCTGACAGTGAAAAGTTAAAATACAACGAAGCCGTTCCTAAAAGCTGAGGCGTCAGTTATCACAAAAGACAATTTGTGAAATGAATAGTTGTGAATAATGCAGTGTTTTCTTCTACATAAACCACTTTTAGTTTTCTATTGTACACAAATGTACATGTTTTTATCTGGTTCTCCAAAGCTTTGGAAAGTGCTAAAAAATATGTTTCAAACATAATTCTAAAGCCATTGAGTGCTACAAGGTGGTTAAGCAGAGTTGATGTGTAAAATCTTTACGATTTCAACTTTGCAAAATCTGTTTTGCATTATTCCAAATAAAATAAGACGTCAACAGAGATGTAGAACCTCGAGGCAAGAAGGTTAGTAAACATATTTTTAACTTGCAGGCTAATATGCGTTGTATTTCATTGACATGACATTCTTTCTCAAATTCATTCTCGAAGCTTTTGCTTTCTGTAGCTATACATTTTTCAGATTATCTAACCATGTTATCAGAAATAAATAGAAAGTACAAAGTTATAAACATGCTGAATATTATCAGAAGGGTATAGCTGCTAAAGTAATTGCACATCATTTTTTTAAGTCGGTACAGAATTTTCTCTGAACTTCAGAGTCAGAAAGAAAAAGCGTCAACTGGACTATGAAGAAGTTGTCGATGAAGCCTTAACAAAGAAGAATAAATGTAAAAATTATTATCTGAATGAAAGTTCAGTTTTTATATGACCCTTTAGCCTGGCGGGCTAGCTAAGTTGATTAAACCAGCTGCGCGGCGAGAGTGTGACAAACTCAGTGTGGTCAAAGTTCACGCTCGGGGGTAGGCAGAAAAGCCAGATATTTCCCAGATTTACGGTATCTATCATGGAATCAAGGCCGAAGGGTTGCGATATCCATAGTACCGAGCCAAAGGATTTACAACTCATGGTTTCTTGATTGCACCCCCCCCCCCCCCCCCCCCCCCCCCCCCCCCAAATTTTTTTTATTAAAACTCAGTTATGTAGATGGCAAGACGCTAGAAAATTATTTTAATGGTCTCAAGTCTTTTGTCGAAAGTACCTTAGATTTAAAACCAAATGAACTTCAAGAAGAATTACCTGATGTATCCCGAATGTTAACAAATTGTTAAAACCTTTGGATGTTTTGAATATTTTGTACCAAAGTAACTTAGTTACTTTGTATCCGAATACTGTTGTACGAGCAGCTATGGGCATTTTATTAACACTCCCTGTCTCTGTAGCAAATAGTGGGAAAAGAAGATTTTACAAATTAAAATTAATTTTTAAAAAAAAAACTACATAAGAAGTTTAATAAGCCAAACTAAACATAGACATATATCATTAATTTCTATTACATCTACATTGGCGGCCACTATAGACGATACATCCTCAATTAACAAATATGTTAAAGTTAAAAACGTAAACCTGTAGGAGAATGTTGTCGTTGATAGTTAATATCTTACTTTAAAGTAGTTTATGTTTTCTAAATAAAATAGTGTTCGTACATTTTGTGCAGTTTAAACCACACACACAATAATCCGCAATTAAAAGTTATTTTAAGCAAAACCATCTTAGCGTAGGCATTCTGAAGACTTCTGTGATACTGAGAAAATCTACCACACTGTACTGTGTATGTATGTATGTGTGTGTTTGCGCGCGTGCGTGTGTTTCAACCTGTGAACTATCCAATTCAAGTGTAATACCAATCTACCACGGAATACGATGCTTGTACCTGATCTGACTTTCTACCCCACCAGGACATCACACAAGCGATAAACACCCGATGACACAATGTGCCACCATGTAGGTGAGGATCACCGTGGAGAGGTCCTAGAAACCGCGTTCAGCCTTTAGGCCATATTTATGGCTATGCTATATTGCGGCCCCTGGAAAAAGCCGAGTAGGGCTTCAAATAACGACAAATTTCATCCTAAAAAGGACGAGAAGTCTGTACCTGATCATAAATACTCCTTTAAGGACGACCAGAATGCCCCAACAGCCGGATCGCACTGAAGCCAATTATTGGCACCTCTTGTGAAGAGCTTAATGGGGCTAGTTACAATCGGGAGCCCTGCCATCGATTTCTTTGTCAGTGTGATTACACTCTGAACTGTCGTCAGTCTGATTGGCTTACACGCTCATGTCGGCTTTAATTTGTGTTTATTGTTAGCTTTAGCCACAGGCGACTTGGTTGGTCTTTTCTGGAACAAATCAAACATGTCGATATTGTATTTCGGGGATAAGACTAGAATATTAGTTATACCGAACTTCTTCTTCACGTTCACAGCCTGCAAACTCTAGCGGCATGTTCTGATTGTCTGTCCACCTTTGGACTTTAGTTTTGTTTCAAAGTGTTGCGTGCACATCCGTTCTACATATCTGATATGCGTGTATGCAGAATGTTGGTTTCTTTAATATCGGGCAGAAGAACTCGGAGTTCGAAGGAAGCCCTCAGTGAGTCAATTTTTACAACATGTTTGTTAGGAAGGCAGTGGGTCTTGTTTTCCCCACAGTGGAATCCCGAGACCCAAACGGGCAATTAGTTATACAAGTAAACCCTATTTAAACCTCTTTTTCTTAAAAATCCCTTGTTGCTTCACCGACCCGTGACGAGGTTTGCATATACCTTTTGTTATTGTTCCCTCTTTCAAATATCCTGCTGTTTCTGCGGATTTTTGTTGTTGTTGTTGTTGTATCATATTCCTCATCGGGAAGCTTTAATGGTCTAGCGGCTAGACGCTCGCTTGCGGATCAGAGAACCCTGGGTTCGGGTCCTGACGCATCCGGCCATCTTTTAAACGACCTTGGCCCTTATGTCTGCGTGGTGTGGGTACCAGATAAAGTCCTGAGAAGTAAAGGCGGCCAATGTGATGTTGACCACCTCATCTACAGAGTGCCGATTGGGCTAGACAATATAGGTTTGCTCCTATATGCGCAAAACCCCCTGAAAGCGCAGAAAAGGGGTCTTGTTTTACTTGTATACTTTTCTTATCAGCGGCAGAAACCGTGACCCCAGATATTGGCAGAATTTCGTTTCTTTTATCAGAATATAGCAAATTCAACTTACTAACCTGTGTAACCAGTCCAAAACTGTCCGTTGTTGACATCTTTTGTCACAATATTTGATGTTTTCCTTAATAAATTCTTGCTAGATAACCTGACCTTGAGCTTTAGTGGTTTAACATCAGATGATTTATGTGCGCCCTATGTGCCCTATGTACGGCACATCTGCTTAAGATGCCAATCTTGATGATGATGCATGAAGCGGATTATGTTTAACACACTTATGTAACAGGAGAGCCATCATGGTGCAGCGGCTAGAGGCTCGCTTGCGGATCCGAAGGTCGGGGGTTCAAATCCCCATGGAGCAGAAATTGTTTTCTATACAGGATCTTGGCTCCCCCATGTCAGCCCAGCCTCCAAGGGGTACCAGATAAAGTCCTGGGAATTAACGGCGGCTACAGTGGTTTTGACCACATTACCCATCTAGGTGGTCTATCCGATGAGTCTAACCTCGTTTTTCTAATACGACACTGGCATGAAAGAGCTTTACTTGTCTTTTACTTTTACTTATGTAAAATGTATAAAATAGAGGATGAGGCAAGGAAGAATCTTAAGCTCCGAAGTTATTTTTGCTTCCGGTAGTGCTTTGCTAATGCAGTTTCCACAAATGGACGGCAGTCTGCGGTTCCGCTGCTTAAGCTACTGAGTTTAGTGCTTGGCAGAGCCCTGTGAGCTGTGTTTTTCATGTGGAATGCCTTTTAGTTGCGCAGCTCGATCATTTGAGTCGTTGTATTCAATATGACAGGCAGCCGGTTTACGTCTGAGCTGCTGAAATACCTTTTGTAATAATTCTACGTGTTTATAGCCATATGCATTCACTACCTGTGCCGTTTTCTGGATTTTGCCGGGACTAATTGTTCACTAGTTTTTCAAATGGGGCAGTGATGGGCATTTCATTTCATTTTCCCTGGCACAGAAACAGAGCAAGTATGGAGTGATCCCACCGCGGTAAGAGTTTAAACCTCGACTAAGACTAAAAATATGTAACTGACATCTTCCCAAGAAGGGGCTGCGTGGTCTCGACACATGGTGTCCGCCTTGAGTGCTAGAGGTGCAGAGTTCAATCCCCGGTAAGGGCTGGGATTTTTTCACGTAGACGAACTTCTAGTAATTAACCCTGGTCTCTGGGTATTGAGATTGGACACCCGTGTGCATTGTTGCGCGCGTACAAAATCCCTTGGCAGTTGGAAACTGAAAACAGTATCTTAACGGCGCTGCCCAGGCAATATTTGGAGTTAAAAATATGTCTAAAGTTTTTCAGGATCCTCGCCGGTGCTGCAGAGCTTGTGCACTGTGCTGAGCTTCTTTAGACTCAGACTTGAGTTAGAAGAAGAACGGAGCCCTTATGTGTTACTACCCGTGTGTCATGATGTTGATCTGTTGTTCAAACCTTAAACCGCCATCTTCCCAAAAATAACACTGCCAGTAACAGTAAATAATGTAGCTAAGTTAATTACGCTTCTGTAAAAGCCAGGTTGCCAAGATGACAATTCCAGCAAAGAACCAATTAGATATATGAATATAACACTAGCATGATTAAAGGAACTAATCCCTAACCTAGCAGCACCGGCTGCGTATTCTCTGGTGCCACACTGCCACAACACAGTCCGGGTCACTACTCTATTATCGCCTGACACTTTCTTTTGATGACCAAGTCTGATGCTGATTGTGCTAGTCAAGCAATACACTGTGCCAGCCATTTCACTACTTTTCTGTTCATGTTATGGTATCCCTGTTTATTTTAATATTAAAGGCTTAAAACAAATGTACGAGACTTTACCACTGCTCTAACAAAGATTTCTCTCCTATACGTGATTCACTATACCACAACTTCCCGTGTGGGTTCAGGGGCCCTGTTACAGGGAAAACAAGAATAGACCCACTGTCTACTCCAGTGTTGTACGAATCGACTAATTGAAAGCTCCTTCAAAGTCGGAGTGCATCTGCCTGAGAGGCAAGGAACCAACAGTCTGCATAAAAATTAGTCAGTCCTGTTGAACGGATGCACACGTAACACTCAAGTTCTGGAATAGGAGTGCAGTCCAGAAGTGGACGAACAACCAGAACTTTCCGCCAGAGTTTTCAGCTGGTGAATGCGAAGAAGAAGATTATACCAATGGTGTACAAGCAAAATGGAATCAACGGAGAGGATGACTATAGAAACGACGAATTTAAGGAATAAAATAGTTCGTTAGAAACACACACACACGCAAACACATGCATACACAGACTAATCCCCACTCACTATATGACACACAGGAAAGGGAATTGTCACCCAGATGTAAACTTTAGCTCGATAATGAAGAATACAAGAGGACCAAGACGGGATAAGAATACTGCTGTACAAACTTCAGCTGCATTGTCCGCAGTTGAGAGGAAGGTGATCAAGTACTTTAAGTTCATGAAGCCAAAGTTGCATGCATTGTTTGACACTCCAGCTTTCAAGATCATACACTTATACACACGGATGCAATGAATTTCACCCTCTAACCGTCTGGCACATTTCTAAAAAAGGCTATCATATCTTTGTATGATCTTTGTGTATGTGTGTGTATTCACACACACACACATATTTATATATATATATATATACATATGTGTGTGTGTATGTATATATATATATATATATATATATATATATATATATATATATATATATATATATATATATATATATATATATACATATTCACCTTAAAAGTAATTCTTTTTTTCTAAATCAATCAATCAAACGGCCGAGCCATGCCAAATATCTTTTCCCAAATAGGAGAATATGGGACTGTTCCCACACCCGTGATCTGAGTAAATTTCCTTTCAGCTGAATCCTTGTAAATCAGGAAAGAGGTTTAACGCTCAGTTTAATGCAGCGGTTCTCCACTTGTAGATAGCGAATCTTTTGTGGGTTGAACGAACCTTTCACAACGGTCGCCTGAGACCATCGAAAAAGCACATTACCGTTCAAGTTATGAAGTAGCAACTAAAATAAATGTATGATTGGCGGTTGCAGCAGCATGAGGAACTGTATTAAAGGGTCATGGCTTTAAAAAGGTTGAGAACCACTGATTTAAGGCATTTTTAACAATCATACATTTCAGTCTGTTTTGTTTTGTTTGTTTTAGTATCCAGAAGCCATGATTTGTCAACCCTTAGGCTCGGTATTATGGATATCGCAACCCTTCGGCCTTGATTCCATTGTAAATTCCGTAAATCTGGGAGAAATATGGCTTTTTTTTGCGTACCCCCGGGAGTGAACCCGGACCACAAGGAGTTCCTCACCCGGTCTTCGCGCAATCCGGTTTAGACAACTACGCTAGAGAGCCGGGCTTCAGTCTGTTTAAACATCCAAATTCTCGGCTTGCAATGTGTCATTGCATTATCTAGCACCAGTAAAATACCACCCCACACTGTGTTGTGAATACTGACTGACTGACTGACTGACTTTCTACCCCACCAGGACATCACACAAGCGATAAACACCCGATGACACAAAGTGCCACCATGCGGATGAGGATCACCGTGGAGAGGTCCCAGAAACCGCGTTTAGACAATTGACCATATTGATGGCCTGCATATATTGCGGCCCCTGGCAAAAGCAAGAGTGGGGCTTCAAAAAAGAAAAAATTACGTCCTGAAAAGGACGTAAGTAAGGAATAAACTGGACGTCAATACTACTACCGCAGTACTATTTAACTTTTTTTCTGTTTGAATGAAAATCGGCTTTGCTTTTAACTCTGTATACCCTATTTTTTTTTTTTTTTTTTTTGCCATTAACACAGAAAACGTTTCTTTTCAATCTGCATTCCGATAAGACCTATGATTATTTTTCTTCTTCTTCTTCTTCTTCTTCTTTTTCTTCTTCTTCTTCTTCTTCTTCTTCTTCTTCTTCTTCTTCTTCTTCTTCTTCTTCTGCTTCTGCTTCTTCTTCCTCTTCTGCTTCTTCTTCTTCTTCTTCTTCTTCTTCTTCTTCTTCTTCTTCTTCTTCTTCTTCTTCTTCTTCTTCTTCTTCTTCTTCTTCTTCTTCTTCTTCTTCTTCTTCTTCTTCTTCTTCTTCTTCTTCTTCTTCTTCTTCTTCTTCTCCTCCTTCTCCTTCTTCTTCTTCTTCTTCTTCTTCTTCTTCTTCTTCTTCTTCTTCTTCTTCTTCTTGCTCTTCTTTTCGTCGCTTCGGGTGTCAATAGAGATATACGGTTCTGCTTCTTGCTCTTCTGGTGGCCTCAACCATAGACATATCATGCTGTTGTAGAGTTTCACTGATGTTATCTTCTGGTGGCCTCAACCATAGACATATCATGCTGTTGTAGAGTTTCACTGATGTTATCTTCTGGTGGCCTCAACCATAGACATATCATGCTGATGTAGAGTTTCACCGATATTATCTTTCCGTCCTGTTCTGGGTCTAACTCGTGCTCCTTGTCCATCTCTTCTTTCAGTGTATACCTTGATATTATGGTGTCACAAGGTATTCTCAGTTAGTTTAGTAGTTAAAGATTATTTGGCAGCGTCGAAGATGTGGTTTTTATAAAGAATGATAAGATTACTCAGGACAGACAAAAAGAGAAATGAGGATGTCTTGAAAAAAAAAAAAGTCAACTCAAGAAGAACACTGATTGCCCACATCAGGAGACAATCTAAGTTTTTTGGTCATGTCATAAGAGGGAGAAAACTAATGTATGTTGTGATTGTGGTAAACACTGGCGGGGGAAAGGGGCAGAGAGGGACCAGGTAAGATGATGGACAGTTTGAGGTCGAATCATGAAAGATCATCCGTGCCATAATTGACTAATAGTACGCGAGACTGAAGTTTGCGGACAGACATGACTAACAACGCCACACAACATAAACTATACGAAGAAGAAGAAGACATAAAGTACAGTAAGGAGAAGTATCTAGTTATCTAAAATACTTTGACTTGTTGGAAAACAAAAAAGAATAAAAGAAGTAACGTAGACAATGAAACTTCCGAGCGCAGGTAGACAGATCAGTTCGACTGTGAACTCGTATACTTTCTATGTTACTGTGAAAAAAAAATATTGGACGAAGAGAAATCAATTATATTTTTGTAAAAATGTATTTGAAGTGAGAGGGTGAAGGGTTCGAGTCTTATAACAGGTAAAAAAGGGGCTAAGCATACAAGAAACAATGATGTTTGCATGCAGTTTTAATGAACAAATTTAGAACTTCCATTAAAACAAAGATCCCCTCAATCCACATATGTTAGTTGCGTATCCTTTACATGACGTTGCAGAACCAACCCCAGCATCTGTTGGCTGTGTTGGTTTTTCTAGGCTCATTTTTACGTTCAGTAGTTTGCCACTGTCCTAAACGGTCAGCTCACGGTACCACTGTCGAAACCAACGCAAGACAAATTGTCCGCAGCTAGGATCAAACCCGACACCATAGCATTACGAATCACGTTCGCAACGCTTAACATGTTTGTGTAGTTAGTTGCGTATCATTTACAGGACGTTGCAGAACCAATACCAGCTTTTTTGGGCTGTTTTGGTTTTTCTAGGCAAATTACCGTCAAGTAGTTTGCCATTGCCTACTAGAGGGTCGGCTTCTCGATACCACTGTCGAAACCAACGCAAAGCGCATGGCCCGCAGCTGGGATCGAACCCGGCACCCTGGCATTACGAAGCTTGTTCGCAACGCCTAAGCCACAGACGCCGATATATATATATATATATATATATATATATATATATATATATATATATATAATATATATATATATATATATGTGTGTGTGTGTATGTGTGTGTGTGTGTGTGTGTGAGTGTAAAAATGTGTATATACACACATATATACACACACACACACACACACATATATAAAGGTTGCACATTTGTCTTGGTTTCGACTGTGCATCAGCCCTATCCTCAGCCCAATCCTCAGCCCAATCATCAGCCCAATCATCAGCCCAATCATCAGCCCAATCATCAGCCCAATCCTATTTATAAATGGCTGACAGGTCAACCCACAGCCCGTCCTTACCGGCATATGACCGCATGGCTTTACCTGGCTGGTGTAGCTGTTGCGGGGCCCTAATTATAACTTATGTGGAGGTTGAAAATAGTGTCTGGGATTTACCTTGTTGGCCTGACATCCAAATTGAGATTTTTCGCTCACAAGATGGTATAGTAAACCTTTAGTTAGCACCTTGGAAAGGGACAAAGCCATTCCATCGCTTAAGGCACCCAGCCTAATTTTGTAGGAAATTGCTTAAGGAGAGTCGTTTATGTGTGTATGCATATATACACCGTCCTTTGCGCAATAGAAGCCGTCGTGGTATAGCGGATAAGCGCTCGCCTGCGGCTCCAAGGTCGTGGGTTCAAGTCTTGACGGAGCGGTATTTTTGTTTTTTTTTTGTTTTTTGTTTTTGTTGTTTTTTTTGTTCCTAGGTCGACCCAGTTTAAAATAGGTACCAGGTAACACCCTTGGAAATTAGGGCGGTCGGTTTGATGCTGACCGCATCATCCATCGAGTGCCGAATTGTCAATAAAATATACTTTTAGCCCTATATGCCTACTATATATAAAGGCGTAAAAAAGGGTCATTTAAATGTTTTCTCCCCCTTTAGTTGCAGCACAAGGTTCTTTTCTGATTTTCTACTGCAGTCTGCAGAGTGTACAGAGAAGGCTCACCAAATAAATTGCTGATGCTCCATAAAAGCGTAATCATTAGGCATCTGCCCCTAAACGGTGGTGATGATTGTGATAATGATAATAATGATAAAGATGATTATGATGAAAATGATGATGATAATAATGATGAGGATAATGATTATGATAGTGATAATGATAATGATGAGAATGATGATTACAATAACAGTGGCGATTATGATGATACAGATAATGATAATTATACTAATGATGACAATGATGATGGCGATGATAATGAATATGCCATTTCCGTTCATCTCTACTAATCTATATATATAAAAATTAATGTTTGTGTGTTTGTTTATGAGCCATAGACTCGGAAACTACTGAACCGATCTAGCTGAAATTTTCAGGATATGTTTGTTTTGATACAGGATGTTCACCCATCATGGTTTGAATTTCAACCTGTCATTGTTCGAGATAGGTGAACCATTTGTTGGAAAAATCTTCGAAACTAATATTTCCATTTTTAGTGACATTTAATTAAAGCCACGTTAGTAAATGTGCCGTGTTAGTAAATGCGCATGCGCCAGAGTCAGAACGCAAGACTTCCACCATTCGCCGGCGAGATACGTACAGCCAACGCCTTCTCTAATAAACAGAGTAGGCCGTTGTACAGCAAGCAAGAATATCTCTATATCTGTGCAGGCAATGATTGCCACAATGATTGGACACGATTTCTATTTTTTGTCTTTTCAAACAACCTTCGATGAGTTAGAGAGTCGCCGATGGATTGGAAAGGGGGGGGGGGCATCAAAGACTATCTCGACGACTGTGCAGACAATTATTGCGATATTAACCGTGTTAGACACGTGCGATTTTTATTCTGCCTTTTTAATAATATATCTGGAATATCTGTCTATGAGAAAACGATTGCCTGCGGTTTTGAGTTGTGTTATAATCGGGACACAATAGTAGGGATACATATCTAAAATAGTTTTGTTCTCTTTTCGTAGCTCTGATGGATTGGCTGCTTGGTCGAATGGTTAGAACACTGGGCTCCTGTGCGGGAGACTAGGGTTCGAATCTTCAGTAAAGTTTTTTTTACCCAGGGGCAAAATAAAATTCTCACCTGCACTGTCGTGGCGACAGCACTAGCCATGTGGCCCCTAATACTTTAAAAAAAAAGGGACAGGTATGTGGGTAAACCAGTTGATAATTAAATTTGACCATTTCGCATACTTAATATTTCATTTTACACATTCCGATTGTATGGTTGCGCTGAAATTTCATAGCTTTCCATTTATTTTTATTTAGATTTGATTATTTCATCTGCGTTGGAATTTTAAGCTGTGCTGTTTACCATAGCGTTCATTTTCTAATTATGGTGTATTTTTCCTGTTTTCATTGCTCTTCAATTGGTTTTTGTGTGTCTCTCAACTACTTCGATGAGGGAAAGAGTAGTCGGTGAATGGGGGGGGGGGGGCAAACTGTTTACTGAGATAGTTTTAAGTCACACTAACTGCCTTACCCACTCAAAGTAGCAGCAGCAGTAGTAGTTGTGGTTGGGCGGTTACACCGTAGTGCTCCCATGCGAAGACCGCCGGTAAGGTTATGGCGTTCTTCTGTCATGGAGCGAAATTATACATCCTAACCTGACCAGTCCGTGACGACAGCACTAGCCATGCGGCGCCAAATCTTCTGGCTCACAACTCCCTGTCTACTCTGATGGTAAAACAGATAGCAGTGACATTATTTTTGCTATTGTGGTGGTGGTCGTGGTAGTAGTTGTATTGGTACTTAAAGGGTGATGTAGTAAAATTACACTAACCCCATTTACTACCTATTACAATCCTGCTCCCCATTTTAGTCCAGATGGACAGGGATGTCAATGTCAGTTACAAAAAAACAAAATATCCCGAGGTGATGATTTTCAAATCCTTCGAAGAGGGAGAGAGCAGTAGTCGGTGGATGGGGGAGGGGAGGCGGTAATGACTGAAATTGTTAACTTAAAGAGCTTAACACATGATTTTAAAGTTCTCATTAGTTAATTTGTTTATATTTTACTAACGCTACCTCAGCTATTCTAATTTTTTTACGACTTACTTTGTTAGTCACAAGTACAGTAGTAGCTTTACTTTATCTCCTATAAAAATACAAACAGCTTTAGCATGTGATAACCAAAAAACCATTTTTATTAATGTGCTAATAGCACCATTTAAACGACAACTAATATAAAGACACAATTATATGGTGCGTGTTCTAAAGTTGGAAAACCAGACTATCTCTTTATTTGTGCAGAGAATAATTGCGACACTAACTATATTAGACACATGCGATTTCTACTGCCTTTATTTTCCAAAAACCTTTGATAAGGGAGAGAGTAGTAGGTGGATTTAGTGATGGTGGGTGGGTGGGGGGGGGGGGATCAAAGACTATCTCTATATCTGAGCAGACAATGATTGTGACAGTAACCATATGAGACACGTGCGATTTCTATTTTGTTTCTTTTTCATTTAGACAAACTATGCCACAGCAACGCGTGGCCGGGTACAGCTAGTTAGTTTGATAAAAACAACAGCCAACCGGAAATAATCCTTATCTATGTGAGGTTCTATATGTGCGATGTAATGAGGCCCTTTCAGCTTTCATAAAAACACAGATCACAAGAGCACCTTGTGTAGATCCAACAGAGACGAGCAAATTGAAAGCTGTGTGGAAACTAGTCCGCTGCTTGTATAAATCAAAAGATGCAAATGAAAAGACCCGGATGAATTGAAGAAGTCCCAGTGACACGTTTTTGCTTCATTAAAAATGCAGATGTTTTAATTAGAGCCTGAGACATCACGGAAGTGTCTTTCAGCTCAAAGAAAAGGTTTGAATAGATGGATAAGTGACGCCTGAGAAGGTTCATGTTTCAGAGTTGTACGGCATAGTGCGAATTCGAAGCCTGCACTTCAAATATTGCCTTTGTCTACAACTTCTGCTTCGTAGGCAGGAGGTTCTTTAAACATCAGGATTTTGGGCCACATGGCTAGTGTTGTTGCCATGGACTGTGCAGGTAACATTGAAAGGGGGGGGGGGGAGAGGATAGAAATAAAATCCCTTACCTTACCGGGGATTCAAACGTGGGTTTTCCATTAACGAGTCCAGTCTTCTAAGTGTTCGACCAGCTGCTCCTCTCGAATTCAAAACGACCAGTGTTCATTTAAATCACCTCCTAAAGAAAGATTGAAAGCCGCACTGGTGTAGCGGCTAGACCCTCGCCTGCAGATTCGAAAGTCGTAAGTTTGGGTCCTGACGGAGCCTTAACTGTTTTCAGAAATTACCTTGGCGCTCAAGTCGATCTTGCCTTAAATCGTGAAGGTAAAGTCCTGGAAAGTAAAAGCGGCTGGCGTAATGTAGACCACATCATCCATCGACCGCTGATTGGTCTTTAAAATGTGGGTCTAGCCCTATATGCCTAAGTCATAGAAAGTGTCCTTCTTGTAAACATTTGTTAGTGAACAACCATCAGTCATACACCTACTCCTGAGTTCATGAATTAATCGAGTAACAGAAAGTGTATTGATCGGCACTCATAGAAAAAAGTAAAAAGATAGAAGAACACACTAGACAACATAAAAATCGAAAGCTATTGTTACCGTGCCGGGAATTGAACCTCTCACCTCCAGACGGCGTCTGTGCCTCGCCATGAATACAAGTGCACTAAGAACATGGTCAACAAGGCACCACCCCCCCCCCCCCCCCAAGGTGTCTTATTGGCCATGTCTATCGTACAGCTTGAAATCCACAACTATGGAATACGGACAGAATTCATGTCAACCCATTGAAATGGCACCATACGTTACAGATTACAGAAATGTATATTAACGAAGCAAATGTCGAATAACAACCACAGCAACAATTTACGAACACAGTAAGACCTTATTGCTTTGTCTAGAATACACAAACATTTAAGAAAGGTATTTTATGGGTAGGTTCCGGTGTGTATACGTAATTCCTATAAATAAATAGAAGGAGAACCTTTGAGGCCGTTAAATATTATGAATTAATCGAGTAACAGAAAGTGTATTGATCGGCACTCATAGCGAGGCGCAGACGCCGTCTGGAGGTGACAGGTTCAATTTCCGGCACGGTAACTAAAGCTTTAGATTTTTATGTTGTCTAGTGTGTTCTTCTATCTTTCTACTTCTTTCTATGAGTGCCGATCAATACACTTTCTGTTACTCGATTAATTTATCATATTTAACGGCCTCAAAGGTTCCCCCTCTGTTTATTTGTTTATTTCCTGAATTCATGACAGCAAGAGACATAATGTGGGTGATTGACATTTTCTGTTTTTTTTTTTTTTACTCTTTACGCTGAGAAAACAACGATGTACACTATATATATATATATATATATATATATATATATATATATATATATATATATATATATATATATATATATATATATATATATAATATATAAACCTTCCTTTGGCAGATAACCAGAACATTGTATATCATAATGCCTGACATCTGTCAGTACTAAGACAACTTAAAACCCACTCCTATTATGGAATGACAGGATCCCTCGGACATCTGCAAATCACTTTCACTTTTCATTGCGTACATCGTTGCCTTGGCATCTGTAACATTAGCACATTGTGGCTATTGTACTGAAATTAGCTATTCATATATGCAGAACACAATAGCATCACACTATATTATGGACATGCAGCATTATGCCTCGTACTGTTTTTCCCTATGTATCTGGTGGTAAGCTATATAGGGGGGAAAAATTTCATTATAAAAGAATAAATGAATCAAGAACTGTCATTCCTATTCCTTCCCCGGAAGCTAACAAAGAGTCGTCATGCCAACATAAGCAGTTGCTTCCTGGTTAAATATTCGCAGGGTGCCATGTTAGCGCAGTCGATAGGAGATTCGCTTTTAAATCCAGCTACGAATCGCTGCAGCCCACGGTCGATGTTCGAAACAGGGCGGTTTCCGGGGTTCACCCAGCCTCTAGGTAATGGGTACCAGAGTTAAAACTCTGGGGTAAATGGAGGAACGTCGCTGTAGCTACGCAGTTGCTTGCGAACGGCGACATAGGTGGATAGTTTTTTATCAGCTGTCGGTACTGGTGGCAGAGCACTCACGGTTTATAACCATGTGCAATGACGCTGGTTGGCAACTCCGGACTTTACCTTTACCAAAGATCCTGTTACATATTTATATATTACAGAACCTATACTCCCCCCCCCCCCCCCCCCCCCGATGAATTAGTCTTTCAATGTATGCATTCTCGGTCTTTTCTGTTGCACAGCCAGTTTTATCCCAGAAAGCCTTCACCACACCCTTTTTATCATAAAGTAGCTTACTGCCCAGAGTGATGGCAGCAGCCTTATCAGTTGGGCACCCATTATCCCCAGATACAACGACCATATTACTGCAAGCACAAATTTTAGTTTAAAAAATGACCTTGACTCCCAGGTCGACCTAGCCTTAAGTGTGTATGGGTGCAGTCCTTTGAAGTAAAGGCGGCCAGCGTGATACTGACCACATCAACCATCTTGCGCGGATTGGTCTATAAAAATATAGGTATATCCCCATATGCCCTACTCGCCTAAAGGCAGGAAACAGAGACCTTTACTTGTGTTTCCTATTTCAGACAGACAGACAGACAGACAGACAGACAGACAGACAGACAGACAGACAGACAGACAGACAGACAGACAGACAGACAGGCAGGCAGGCAGGCAGGCAGGCAGGCAGGCAGGCAGGCAGGCAGGCAGACAGACAGACAGGCAGGCAGGCAGGCAGGCAGGCAGGCAGGCAGGCAGGCAGGCAGGCAGACAGACAGACAGACAGACAGACAGACAGACAGACAGACAGACAGACAGACAGACAGACAGACAGACAGACAGACAGACAGACAGACAGACAGACAGATTAGTATGAGGGGCCAATTTGGGTGAGAAAAGGAGACAAGCAAAGAAACAGAGAAAGAAAGATTTACAGACACTTAGAACAAGACATATACAGGATGTAAAGTCTCACTATACTCTGTATGTGGTACAAAATTGATTTAAGAAAAATAATAAAAGCAAATGACGTGACACAAAAATGTACCCTACAGTCAGACGTGAAGCAATATTCAGTGAACAGCTAGCTGTCTTCAGCTTCTTAGTACGCAAAACGCTGTGATGTTATCAACCAAAAAAGAGTTATTAGTTTTGGTTGCACAAGTGTTTCAAAATTATTTGTCCACAGTCGTCTACATAAGCAAGAATTCTTGTAGATTATCATATAGTACCATCTTGTTTCAATATCCTTAAAATTTTCTCCAGGGCCAAGCTGGAAAAACGTGGGGACAGAGCATCACCTTGCTTTAAACCTGATGTTATTTGAAAAGGGTCTGACTTTCTGCTTTCATATATTATTATATTACCAGTGTCTTTCATACTTAGTTTGGTCATGGTAATTGATTTCTTTGGTATTCCATAAACTGTTTCTATGTACACTATCATACGCCCTTTTGAAATCCACAAAAACATTATGTAGATCTCTTCTATATTCCCAGTTTTGCTCTGCTATTTGCCGTAAAATGAATATCTGATCTATTGTTTATCTGTTCTGTCGGAAACACGCTTGACAATCTCCCAATATGTCTTCGATGTATGGTTTTAGCCGGTTTAGTTTAGAGGGACAAAGGCCAATATAATATAGGAAACACAGAAGACGGAGAAGGGAAGAGAGGGCGAGAGAGAGAGAGAGAGAGAGAGAGAGAGAGAGCAATTTTTTTTTTAATCATTGTAATTTACCCCCTTCCCTCAAACCACCTCCAAACACTTTCATGTAAAGATACAAAGAAATAGTCGTCCCATAATTAGAAACTCATCTGATGTGTTGTTCCGTTTAAATTGAAGCTGTAGCCAACTCTTTTTTAAAGTTGTCCACATTCCTTAGCCCCAGAGAAATGTTCTTTCATTAGAATAAATGAAGCTTTCCAATCCCGCCGCTGTCTGACCTGCGCAAACAAGTTCCACAGATAATGTATAACGATTCGATGACTCTTGTCGCCTTGAGACATCGATGCTGATGACATATTTTAAGTTTTGTGAGCTTAAGATCTGACCCGACTTGACAGCTAGTCAACAAAAAATAATATCTTGCCTTTGAAATTCTTTCATTGGACTGCAGTTTTGATGTATCTCTGTTCCGTTCTTTTTCGTTTGTCTGATGATGTCTGTGTGTATTCTTTGAACTGCTTCCTGTTTTGTTTTCCTAATGCAGGCAGTAGTGATCTCAGTGAAATATACAACTTTTATCTTGGCTTGTCTGATCTGGTTAAAAAGTCGGTCAGTGAATTTAGCTTAGAATCAGGTTGCAAGTGGTAGGTAGTACTATTAGCATACCAACCCATCGTTGGTTAGTGAAGAAGGGGACGTAGCACGTGTGGTAATGTCCCGAATTTAGGCATGTCGATTATTGAATCATTCATACATACATTTATCAAGAAGTGTCTTTGGACAATTAAAAAGATAACATATGTGTAATCTCCGCATTGAAAGGGAAGAATTGTGTTCACAATCACGCTGTTTGCTGTCATGAACTCATGAATAGGAGGTTTACAGCTTGTGTGACTGCACCTCATTGGTACGCCATTAGAAATAACTGTTTCTCTAGTATTGGTTAGAAAGGCACACTTTTGCGTATCGATGGCTGTCAATTTTCCCAGCGTAGAGACCTAACTTAATCACTGGTAAAGTACACGTGTCATCTGCATTGTAAAGCGCATTGTCTACTGGAGTAAGCGATCATGCCTCTTCGCAACCTAGGATTTCCAACAGCAAGTACCAGTTCGTGTGGCTAGCTGACAGCCTTCCATGGTAGAACAAAAAGCTGTAGAGAATATTTTCGTGTTGTCTTCCTCTGTCTCACTTTTGACAAATCTTTCCGGGCCTCCGATGTTTCAGTTATTGCCCATATCGGGGCCAACAGATTAAGACTGTTTTTCTGATATTTGTAATATGAAGACTTCTGGTCCTTGCCTCATTCTAAACGTTTGGATTACTCATTATGTTGCGGCATTTAGCTCTGACAGATGGAAACTGAATAAATGCAATGAAAACACGCCATAGCAGAGAGGCGGTCATTGAAACAAACAAAAAAATTACAAGAACGTCTGGATCGATTGAACACATACGAGCAGATTCTGAAGAAAAAAAAACGTAACAGGTAAAAAAAAAAAAAACATATCTTAGTCTCATACAATAATAAAGCTTTTTATGATTAACATTATGGAAAATTATAAGGGAAAAAACACTCACAAGGGAATGCCAGAATTAAACTACTGAGAAAGAGATTAATTGTTTTACCGAAAATAACACCTGTTAAACTTTTTCTCTCTACTTTTGTCTACTCCCAGAATGATACGCAGCGTCTGGATAGGACGAGATATCTGAAAAAGACCCTTCTGCTTACTTCGTGCAAAGTATTTTTCAGTAAGTAAAGTAAAGTAAAGTAAAGACCCCTTTTCACGCCTTTCGGTGCATCGGGCATATGGGCAGAGCGTCCCATATTTTTACAGACCATCAGCACTCTGTGGGTAATGTGGTCAGCATAACGCCGGCTGTCTTTACTTTCCCAGGACAGCCCGTCCTGGTACCCATTTAAGGCTGGGTCGACCTGCGACGTCCCATACCACGACAAAAATCCACGCAGATTTTTCAGTGTCTCTGATATTTCTGCTGTTTGTTTTCTGCCTGGTCGACCTCTAACTCTGCTACCGCTGTATCTATACCACTACTCTCTCTGGTGCCCTGTCTGATGCCAATCTTATTACATCATCATCAGGTGCCTTGCCGACTGGCGTGGGCGATCATGCTTCTACATAATCTGCGATCCCCTGCAGCATGTATCAGTTCGTGTACCGACACACCTCCATGCCATGCAACAAGACTGTGAAGTATCTTTTCTCGTTGTCTTCCTCTATCCCTCCTTTCACAGATATTTCCAGTGGTCACAACATGTTCTATTTTCCCTCTTCTCATAACATGGCCGAAAAATGAATGATCTAAGGACACAAACATTTATTACTGCACTTCATTGACTGCTCAAAAGACTGATAAAGAACAGTATAACCATCATCATGCTGGAAGCTATCCTGCTTAATGCCCATCAACTCAGAATAATAAATAATATTTTACCGGAAGCTAGAGGTAGCAATCAAAGTAGAAAATAAACTGGGCCACTATGAACAGGGATAGCAAGGAACAAGGCCAGGATTTGTTTTGTCTGCACATCGTTTCTCTATCAATAGCAAAATAATAATGCAAGAGATCAAAGCCAAGAAAACTGGTTGAAGGTCATAATATAAACAACCCGCGCCGTGCAGATGACAAGTTATTGATTGCTGATAGCGCACAGTCTGAAACAATTGTTTGGATCGGGTTGCTGAAAGTGCTAACAGGAATGTTCTTTGATTATCAAGAAAGCATAACCAAAAGGTAAATAAAGAGACAAATAAAACCAAGCGTGATTTTAAAATAGAAGAATAACGCCCCAGCAAATCAACACATTAAAATTTCTTTTGGAGGGGGTGGGGGATGGGGGTGGGGGGACATGTCGTTATTTGGAGAATGCGAGATATGGCTTTAGCGCAGGAAAGATCAAAGAAAGCTGCATTTAAATGGAATTACAGCAATCTTTCAAGACAATTTTTTTTTTTAATGTGATCATTTAGATCTTGACTATCTTAACGGCTGGAAATCTTTGTCAAAGCGCACACTGGTATTAGCTTAAAAAGCGGCAAAATTGTGGTTTCTGATAAATACCTTGGACAAAAGAGACTAACGCAAATTGTCTAAATAAGCCAAACAAGAAAAAAAAAATATTTTAAGAAAATACAGTAAGACCTCGTAGAAACGAATTTCAAAGGAGTGAAAAACATTTGTGCAAATAGGGGACTAAGAATAATGATACATCCCTGCAGAAAACAAAAGTGTTCGTCTTAAGCGAATTCGGTTTAATGATGTTTTACAGTATATGTAACAGCCACAGAACGTTGTATGTATCCCCTTAGCCACATTCAGTTTCCCACAAATCATTCCAGGTGCATGGCTGGTCAATTTTAAGGTAGTTGCCCACTTTCAAACATCGGTCTCGTAATTAATTCGGCCATATGGTGTCTAGGGTGATAGGCATCCGACTGACTGACACGTCTCTATAGGATCTACTTTGATGAGGATCAAATATGGGTCTTCAATTCTGAGAACTCCTCGATTCATGTCTCTTCTGCTTTTTATCTTCTCTTCCACCATTTATCTCAGGGATTTTGTGTGTTTTTTTTTTTTTTTAGGGTGGGGGGGGGGGGGGTGTGTGCAAGGATCCTTTGTGCGCTTTTTCCAAAGCATTGTACAAGTTGGTACAATTTCTTTTAGGTTGCTCCTGGTGATGACGCTGCATCTCTTGAGTGGTCTTACCCTTGCAATGTTCATTATATTTCTTTTCGTGGCTCTCTGTGGCAGTTGGTACAAGGCCATTCTCCTCCGGTGGCCAAACTATCTCTAGACATATTATTTCCGAACATATTGGATATTTTCCCTAAAGTTACGCCGATGTTTTAGGAATTGAACGGTAGACATAATGGCTGGCTCCGTACAACATTGTGAAGTGATGCATGACAATGTGGATGTAGCTAAGACCAGTTGAAAGCAAGTGGAACATGCTAAAGCACAAATTGCACATCAAGTTCTGGTGATATTACACAAATGTTAGTGACCAGAAGATCTGACCGAGGCTCAACAGTCAGGGCAAACGTGAATAACTCAAAACTCTTAAGGGTCTTCTGGGGGAATATTGTGAGCCAATAAGATCAATCGGTAAACGACTTTATTAAAATGTCAGATTATCATCATGTAGCAGGTCCTTTGCAGAACGTCGCTCTTATCACAATCTGTCTGAAAGAGAGTTGGTCTCTCGCCAGTTCTCCTGCCTCATGCACTTTCACACTCAAGAAGTCACATATCCTGTGCCCATCTTCGTGTTGGTCGGCCCTTGCCCCACCCCCCCCCCTCCTGGTACCATGAAAATGTCAGATAGTAAAAAGAATTTAGAATGTCTAATACTCCTCAGACAGCCGAAGTGGATTCATATGATACGAAGCATTAAAGTAATACAGGAATTTATCTATAGGAGTTGAAGTGGTATAAAATGCAGTTATGAGACAGAAATGGCTATCGTAAATTTCAGTATATAATAAGGTATAAAGTATGATGTAGAACTAAAGTTGTCCCCATTTTTCTTTATTTGAAGCCCCACCTTGGCTCTGAACATAGACGGGCCATAAATATGGACTAACGGATGAAAGGCGTTTCTAAGACCTCTCCACGGGTGATCCTCATCCGCATGGTGGCACGTTGTGTCACCGGGTTTTTATAGCATGTGTGATGTTTTGGTGGGCACAACAACAACAAGAGAGAGAGAGAGAGAGAGAGAGTATACATGGCTGGTCTTTACCCACAGAGGACTGCATATTACACCTGGCTGGTATCATTGTTACGAATGTCCTAACTATAACTTCTACAGAGGTTGAACGGGGTTTCTAGGATCTGCCTTGATAGTCTGTCATCCAGGGTGTTTAATTTTAAGATGGTATGGTAAACTTTTAGGTAGCAGCCCTGAGCGGACAAACTGATCGATCAATAGCATATATTTCTTCTGGATCGTGAGCTGTTATGCCCTTGCAAATTCTAAGCCATGACATTTGAGGTGAGGTGGGTAGTTCTCTTCTTCGTCGACTTTAAATCATAGACAATACACAGAACATTCTGGAAATTATGTGTAGCCGATTTGTACAAGGCGAAATAAACCTTAGAACCACACTGATCAGGGAAATACCTTGCCACTTCAGGAGACTGAATCAGGTCCTGAGTTATGACTGGCTAGTGCAACACCCCTTCGACACCACACTAGCTTGAAAACATCATTGTCATAATTCAGCAGCTTTTTAAAACAACTTTTGTTAGATAAGGATGTTGTAAAATGCGACTAATTAGGAATGTTTGCTTACAAGCATGTCGTAAAAATTAGTGGACTTTCCTTTGAAGTCTTAACGCATCTGCCGGAGAGAGAAGAAACCAACAGCCTGTATAGAAAAAAACTAGATCTCTAAAACGGATGAGCACGCAAAACTCAAGTTCTGAGAAGTACACACAAAATAATATGGACTAGTAAAAGGACAACAACGGGTAGCATCAGAGACTCTCGTCTTGCAGGTGAGGAGGGAGACGGATCTAAAATATTGGCTTGTCCTAAATGCTGTGATTGCCAATTTTTACCCAGATGAACACCCGATAAACCCAGTAAAATCAAAGGAGTCACTAAAACGGAAGATGAGTTTCTATAGAGACCTTCAATAGGAATCTGAAGTAGACATTGAAATTGTTTTGGATATGATATGAGAGGATAAGACTCGATCATTTGTGAGCTAGATCGGGGAGAAACAAGCAGGGTGGGGTTTGGGGGGGGGGGGAGAGACAAAGATACCTGGTTGACTTGACCACACGGCAATAATAAGACAAGAACGCGTTGCTGATGCTAGACACAGGGTATTATGTGGTCGATCGATCGATTTGGCCTCTCTGAGTCGCTAGCTCAATGTTTACCTTACCATTCTGAGATATTAAAAATATCTCATTCTGGGTGACAGATCAACAAGGTAGATACCAGACAGCCTGCGTTCAACCTCTACAAAAAGTGGTAATAAGGGCACCAGTAACTGTCCCTCCGATTAGGTGTGGCCTGCAATCATATGCCGGTAATGAAGGCTAAAGACCTACCTGTGCTTTGCGTGGCCACAAATTGTTACTGTCGACGCTTATACGCAAATTCTGGTAATAGTGACAGAGTTTCTCCGGTGGGGATATTTATCTTTGTGTTGGTCTGACTAATTCACTAGCCTACGAAGACGGGGATTGGGGGGGGGGGGGGTCTAGTCTTCAATCGCCGACAAAGAAATTGGTTTACTTTACCCTCTGACAGTATGTAAATGTTATCATCGACGATGCGGTCAGTATTACATGGACATGTGTCGATCATGAGTTCAATTATTTTATACACAAAGGGCAACGGAACTGCTTCATATTTGTGGCAGTTTCCGCGAGCGACCAGCCACTGCGAAACTGAACAATATCAGATACAACACTTTGCAACGAAGTCTATCTCGAGCCTAATAAAAGCTACGTTGCCACATACCTTAAATTTTACATTAGAAAACAACAAAGGCTTCAGATTACTACTAATGCCATATCAATATACTGAACCTCAGCGTGTTTTCTGGTCTAGCATAAATACGGCAATGCTTGCGGAGGTATTCACTTAAATATTAAAGATCACAAATAATCACAAATCACGCACCTATTGTGCAAAATGAACAAACTACTCACTTTAGTAGGGATTTCTTCCATTGCGTAAGCTCTGTGTCTTGACACGGCCAGATTTATGTCTGTCACAATATAATGTGAGCGAGATTTGGCCGACCGGAATTCAGCAGAAAATCGATGAACCAAATGTTTGTGTTATAGTGGACAGTTTACAGCTAAATCTGGCCAGTATGTGCTCCTGTGCTGACTCCAACACTGTCGCTGATTCTGTGCTTTGTTTACAGAGAAAGCCTTCATGTTAACGATTCTTACAACCTGTAGTTTGAGGGGAAAGGGGAGGAAAGGGGGGAGGGGGAGAGATGTTTCCATAATAAGACAAAGAACAGAGGCACAAACAGATCAATAAACAGACCTGTTGAAACATGTATCGGATGTTGTATGTTAATTACTTGTAAATACGCAAACCTACAGATCTAGGTTTCGTTCGGATCTTTCTATCCTTTGCCTTGTGTACTGCGTCTCTGGAGTAGTCGCACACACGTACACGTATAGGTCGTTTATCGTAACAAGTGCATGCATGGCAGTATTCTTTCAATAACCAAACAGTGTTCCTAAATTTTGTTGCAAACAAAGACAGACTGATAGACAGACACACATACGTGTATATGCGATGCAAGGACTGAATTAACAGACAGATAAAATACAGACAGACGGACAGACAGAGGGACAACGCGTAAAATACGGACAGAAATACAGATAAGCAGACTGATAGATAGACTGACGGACAGATAGTATCCTTGTGGTTATCGTTTTCGAATTGTTTGACCAATCAACCAGCCAACCACAGCAGTATTGTCAAACATATCTGCAAGTATCGATGCCAAACCATATTGCTACCTATTTTAACTGCCGAATCATTTCATTCATCGGGTATTTAAAGACCGGCTAATGAAACCAACTCGCTTTTCAATGGTTCATCTAATCCTGATTTAACTTAAATCCTTGGCCCGGTTCTCTAGCGAAGTTGGTTAAACCTGACTTTCGCGGCGGCCGGGTGACGAACTCCTTGTGGTCCGGGTTCACTCCCGGGGGTAGGCAGAAAAGCCACATTTCTCCCAGATTAACGGTACCATGGAATCAAGGCCGAAGGGTTGCGATATCCATAGTACCGAGCCAAAGGGTTTACAACTCATGGTTTCTGGATACGTTAAAAAAAAAAAAAAAACTTAAATCTTTTCATTTCGGAGGTCGTTATCCTTCACATTTCTTTGTTATTTCTCTTTGTGTTTTTAACTGATTAATTTCCATATCATTTGAAGAGGTTATTTTAGGGAGTAAAGTTCCGCTTTCTAGTGTATTTAAACTTTAAGCCTTTACAATAACATCATCATTATCATCATTTTCCATAGTGGTAACATCCCAGCTGAGAACCTTACGACCTGGGCAGAGTACGTTATCGACATCCTTATTAAAATATGTAACACAATTTGATAGACCATCTCTTTGGACTTGATCACTCATCATTACCCTTCCAAAAATGTGGAATTTACAACAATGTCAAAATTATAGGACTATAAGTTTCATCAGTCATCCCAGGAAAGTCATGCTGAAAATACTCCTAAACAGATTAAAGCCACATGCAGATTTATAGCTCATAGCGACCTGCCATCACACTATCTCCTAGCAAGGATATACAATGGAAATCAAATCTACCACCACCTAACCAATTGAAACGTACCGTGAGATCAGCCAGGCAATTCAATCAGACAACCGGCCTTTCCCTGTAGTCGCCCACACCCATGCTGGCGAGCCCTCAATGCAGAGCTACAACAGTCGGGTAGGTTTCCACAGGGTCCGTCCGGAAGTCAAATAGATCGCTGAAAGACTTAACAAAGTCATAGCAGAAGAACAGTCTAGTTCCCCTGCTGGAAAAAGAACTGTTGAATTGATATTTAATCAACGCATATTATCTGACCAATACCACAAGCACTAAGAAAATCTATAGCATGTGTTTACTGATTTCAAAAAGTACAATATGTGTAAAACTCTTATACGTAGTATAGAACAGCTTTATACAAAGGCCAGTAATGCTGTCATGCTGAACGGACAAATAAGGAGCTTGTTCTGAACAACAGTAGGAGTCTGTCAGGGCTGCTTCCTCTCCCCAACACTGTTTAATATCTTCTTAGAAAGAATTATGACTGACGCCCTAGAAAAACATCACGGAACAGTAAGTATAGGAGGTCGAACTTAAGGTTTGCAAATGACATCGATGGGTTGGCCGGAAAGACCACGAGCTAGTCGAGCTTGTAAATCTGCTAAATGAAACATTGACCATGTGTGGCATGGAAATAAATGCAGGAAAAAAAAGTATTGACTAATAAATAATCCAGCTGGCATAGCTTTACTGATGTACGTTAAATGTCACAAATTAATCAAGCATTTCAAATTAGTCAATCAGTTCAAATATCTAGGATCCATTTTAAGTGACCTGGGGTCAAGACCAGAAACCAAGTCTAGAACTGTCCAGCAAACATTATGGAGCTCCAAACAGATTTCATACAAAACTAAGATTATTCCTTTATCTTCTTCTTTTTCTTCTTCTACTTCGTCTTTTTTTTTTTCTTCATCTTCTTCTTCTTCTTCCTCTTCTTCTTCATTTCTTCTTCATCTTGTTCTTTTTCTTTTTTTTTCTTCTTCTTCTTCTTCTTCTTCTGCTTATTTTTCTTTTTCTTCATTTTTCTTCGTGACTATCTTATTGTCTTTAAAACAGGTCTTTTGAGGTTTGCTTTTTAGATATCTATCTTTCTATGTCAGAAAAAATGTCGATTGCATGAGCACCTAATTTGGTTTTTATTTTGATTTCTTGTTGTCATGCTTTCAATATTGTTTCCGTCCGTTCTCTGCTTATTTTCATATAACATAATTTGTGCCAGACTAAACTAAACTCGTTAGTATGCTGTACTGTCAGTTACTGCCTTTGCTGTACCAATTCCGCGGTGTAGGCAGTGTGATCTCTGAGCATGAGGATTTACGGCCTCATGGCTAGTGCTGTCGCCACGACAGTGCAGGTAAAGATTTGATTTTGCCCCTGACAGAAAAAAAAAATCCTGTCTTTCCGAGGATTCGTACCCCGGGTCTTCTTTGTGAGGGCCCAGCATTTTAACCGTTAGGCTAGCTGCTCCTCGGTATGTTGTAATGATTATTTATTTAGTCGTCGCTTTGGCTATAATGCATCTCCAAAAATGTGTGTGTTTGGCGATTAGTGTGCGTGTCTCTAAACTGTGTTCCTGCTTTATCATGTCTGTCCTCTTACATTTTTAATCAGCAGAGCAATATGGAATTTGCCGAACTTTCATTCTATTAGATAAATTTTATAAATCAAAACTGATGTTAAAAAAATGATTGATTACAGTTTAGTTGATAGCAAGAAAAAACTCGTCTTACACTTATCATTATTCTGTTTCATGTCACCTTCTCCGCCTTTTGTTTGCTGCTGTACATTAGTTAATGACGAATTTGATAGAAACTATCTGTTATAAAGTTTCCGTATTTTCCTAACTCTTTGTTGATTGTCCAAGTAGCAGCTTTTGTTGTGTTGAGCTGATAAGTTACTAATTAAATAATTCTGCAACCTATTTGTTGTTTTAACGTTGGTCTATGGGTGAGCGTCCCTGTTGTTGAGACCAAAGTCTAGAACATGATAGCGTTTAACTAGGGAAGATCCTTGGACTTGCGAGGCTGTACATGTAGTGATCTTTCATTCTGCTACCCCAGCTCCGAGAATAGGCCCCAACGGATTTACTTGATAAAATGTAATCCTTCACCTCTCACTTTTCTGTTCAAGACTTGAAGTCCCCTGGGAAATGGTTCCTTTCCTGGTTGGTGAATGAATGTGAACGTTAAATGGGTGCCGTAGTTTGTGTATTTGTCTTAATGTGTGTGTATGAAAGTGAGAGAGATAGAGAGGAGAGAGAGAGATAGAGAGGAGAGAGAGAGAGAGCGAGAGAGAGAGAGAGAGAGAGAGAGAGAGAGAGAGAGAGAGATCCGATGTGGTTAGATATAAACTTTATACGCTGTTTCTGGCTCAGAATTAGTTTAATGATGCACCAGAAGAGTTTAGGTTCACACCTCCTTATAGTTCTTTAGTTCCTTATAGTTCTTAAGTTCCTTATAGTTCTTAAGTTCCTTATAGTTCTTAAGTTCCTTATAGTACACTCTCTAAGAGAAGACACATGCATTCTAAACTCTGTAGCTGTTACACAATTTTAAGTACTCTGTATTTAAATTGCCGTTCACACAGATCGCATGCATAACTATTCATGAATCAGAAGTAAAGCACACGCAACGGTACTTAGATTTCTAAAAGTGTACAGTAAAGCAAACGGAAATAAATAAAGTTTTGCGTTTGTTTTTAATTGATTACAGGAAAGCAACTGATAAGGTGAAAAGTGGAGACATTTTTATAATACTAGCTGTACCTGGCCACGCGTTGCTGTGGCCCAGAATGGTTAACTGGAAAATAAAGAAAATAGAAAGCACACCTGAATAATATGGTTAATATCAATCATTGCACAGCTACAGAGATAGTCTGATATGCCGACTCTAGAACACGCAACATATCAGTGAATGTCGATATTAGTGGTCAAATAAAGTGCACTGTTAGAGAGAGAAAAAAAGATTTTTTTGTTTATCGAGGCTAAAGCATTTGTTGTTGTTAAATATATATATATATATATATATATATATATATATATATATATATATATATATATATATATATATATTCTTGATTACACACTCCGAATACTAAGTATGCTAAAGGACCACTAACTGGAGGTATACGACCAGCAGAAATCTAACCAAGCAATTAGTAGACCAACCAAAAACAAAATACTGACAGCTACTAGCAGACCAACAAATCACTAATAGCGACCTGCGATCAAACTATCTTCTAGCAATGATATACAATGGAAATCAAATCTACCACACCTAACCAATTGAAACGTACCGCGAGATCAGCCAGGAAAATCAGTCAGACAACCGGCCTTCCACTGTAGTCGCCCACACCAATGCAGGCGAGCCCTCAGTGCAGAGCTTCAACAGCCGGGTAGGTCTCCACAGGGTCCGTCCGTAAGTCAAATAGATCGCTTAAAGACTTAACAAAGTCTTTTATACCCAGTGGCTAGACTTTTGCCTATTTTACTGTCTAAACTAAAAGCTGTTAGTGTGGCCTCTTGATCATTTTAAAAACTAGATTAAATCACAGTCGATGAGCTACTGAACAGTAGTTTTCCAGCCTATTACATATATAATTTTTTTTTTCCCGAAGTCGAAATGCACCTGCATGAGAAGCGAGGAGACAACAGTATGTATAAAAAATAAAAGCTAGATCTATAAAATCGATGTCCACGCAAAACTCGTTCTAGAACGAGGTCGAAGTCCAGAAGTAGGAAGAGGATTCGGGAAGAATAAGAAGTTGGCCATGTGTGGTTTTACTAACAAATTGTGTGTACAGTAATTTGCCATTCCCGCTTGGAAGATCGATACTCATACCATTGTCAAAGTCAGTGGAAAGCGGTCTGCTAAAAATCGCATGCAGCTGAATCGAACCCGAATGTAGGAATTATAAAATTGCATTCATAACCCAGAAGCCTTATACAGTGACCATTTTAAAACTTTGAACATTATCCTACAGAGAGGTCAGATACCCTGTAATTGTGCTAGCCACGATGTCATCGCAGCTCCTAACCTAAATATCTCAATCAACCAGGTGCCTTCTCAAGATTGAATGCTGGCTGTCTTGGATCTCCAACGCGGTCTGTCACTTGTCTTGACTGTAAATTCTCTCTCTTTTAGTTATGCTTTTCGTTCACCTCTGGATGTTGTTCTCCGACTTGTATCATAGTACACTTCTTTCTCTCTTGCCTTCAACATTTCCCTCAGATATGATTTTCAAAAGCGTTATGTATTTTAATATGGCTAGGTATTTTACCCCTCTCTCTCTCTCTCTCTCTCTCTCTCTCTCTCTCTCTCTCTCTCTCTCTCTCGTCGGCTCTGTGGCTAAGTCGATGCGAACGCTTCGTAATGCCAGGATGCCGGGTTCGATCACAGCTGCGGGCCATGCGCATTGCGTTGGTTTCGACAGTGGTATCAAGAAAGCCGACCGTCCAGAGGCAATGACAAACTACTGGACGTAAATTTGCCTAGAAAAATCACACAACAGCCAGGGGCTGTTGGGGTTGGTTCTGAAACGTCCTGTAAAGGATAAGCAACTAACAAACTCTTTCTCTCTCTCTCTCTCTCTCTCTCTCTCTCTATATATATATATATATATATATATATATATATATATATATATATATATATATATATATATATATATATATATATATATATATATATATATATAAAAGTGTATTTCAGCAACTCTTTTTTTTTTCACAATCTCTTCTGAAATCCTGTATTTGATTTGTGTTTGTTTACATGAACTACTGAACGTAAAATTTGCCTAGCAAAACCGTAACGACGAAAACAATTTTTAGATTGGTTTTGCGACGTCATGTAAAGGATACGCAACTCCCATTTTTAGTTTTATGAACTACGACTTATTTTTCTGCATATCTTCCTTCAGTTGTTGTTGTTGTAATGTTGTTATCGATCCAGCGGCGCATGAGCTTTCGCCCTTTGGCCCAGTGCCATGTAGTGGAATTTACATGTTTTCACAAGCTGTTCTTTTCCTCCGTACAAGGTGTTCCACTTGTCTGGTCTCGGAGGGAGTAGCGTTCTTCTTGTCTTACTGAGTTTTGGGCACTCAAAGAGATGGTGTTCAACAGTTTCGTAGGGGTAGTTACATAGCTGGCACTCTGGGGAGTGTTGTGGCTGTATTGTGTTTAGGTGTCCATTGAGTGGAGTATGTTGCGTTCTAAGTCTGAAAATGGTGGCCTGGTCCCTTCTTGTTAGATGGTTAATGCTGTCATTAGGATCAGGGCCAGACATATGTCTATAAACCTCTCTTCCAGTGTCTCCCATGGCCCATCTGTTCAACCAAGTCTCTTTGTTTATAGCTCTTATCAGTGTTTTTGCTGTCTGGAGGGTTGTCGCAGTAGGTGGTTGTTCTTGTGTTGCTCCTTTCTTTGCCAATCTGTCAGCTCTGTCATTACCTGGTGTGCCGGAGTGACCTGGAATCCACTGCATCACTATTCTGATGTTGGATGAGGTAATAAGCTGATCAGCGTCCAGGATTATCTTGGCTATGTCAGTTCTGCAGCATTCACTGCCCTCCAGAGCTTGAAGAGCAGACATTGAATCTGTGATTATGACAATATTTTGGACCTTTGAAGGGTAAACATCCATTACAGTCTTTAGGTGGTATACTGCCGTTTCCAGTGCAATTATTTCAGCTTCATAATTTGAACAGAATTCCCCGCATGCATCAAAAATATCTTCAACAGATCCATCGGGATAACCTATGTAGATTCCGTAACCTGCTTTAATGGTAGCTTTAAATGCTGATCCATCAGTACAGACATGTATCCATTCTTGGGGGTAAGAATCAACGGTCTTTAGTGATGAGTTCATAAGAGCGATTGGGTCGGACTGTTTGGTTTCCTCGCCTACCAATTTAATTCGGACTTCTGGAGCTTTAAAGCGAGCATGTGGTGGTAGGTTTCTTGCAACATTCTGAATTCCTTGACGTCTTTCTGGGAGGTGGTATCTGTCCTGAATTTAATTAACACAGTGTAAAACCGATTTGTGCTTTATTCTTTGTTTGTATTCCCAGTTTTCTACAAGAGGTCTATTAGGATGGTTACGATTTTTCCTAATGCATCTTTCATAAATTTCTAAAGTGGCTTTTTCTCTCCGCAACCCGAGGGGTTCCACATGCAGCAGTTGGTTTAGACTGCATAGCTCCGCAGATTAATCTGAGGGCATTATTTTGTACTCTGTCAAGAGTCTCTAGGTTAGTTTTGGAGCAAGTTGTAAGCAGTGAGTTGTTGTACTCTATCACAGAGCGAACATATCCTAGATATAAGCCCCTCAGAGTTTCCTTGTCTGATCCCCATGATGTGCCTGCAAGTCTCTTTAATAACTGTAACCGCCTCAATCCCTTATTCCTGATGTTTTCAATATGGTTCTTGAGGCTGAGCTGCCGGTCAAGTGTGACTCCAAGGTATGTGGGATGCTCTTCTTTCATCACTTGGTGTTTGTCTAACCTCAGGTTAATATTCTTCCTTGCTACTTGGTGGCTTTTGGTAAAGATTGTGTAGACCCTCTTTGCACAGTTAACCTTGAGTTTCCATCTTTGGCAGTACTCATGCAGTCTTCTAAGGTCTCCATTCAGTCTTTGGGCTCCACTTTCCACATTTTCATGACTCTACCATATTGCTAGGTCATCAGCGTACAAGGCTTTTTCGGCCCTGATTTGTTCTGGCAGGTCATTGATAAAGATTAGGAACAGTGTACAGCTCAATGATGAGCCTTGTGGCAAGCCCTCCTCCAAGACTTCTTTAGAAGAGATTGCGTTGTGCATCTTTGTCTGGATTGTTCTATCTATCAAGAAGTATTTCACCCAGTTATACAATGTGCCATGTATTCCTATGCTCATCATCTTCATCAGGAGACCTTATCTCCATACTCTGTCATTGGCCTGCTGGAGGTCGACAAAGACTGCCACTGTGTGTTTCTTATTCTGGAAGCCATCGTGTATTCTTTGTGTCAGTCTGAACAGCTGGTCTTCTGTACAGCTGTTGGTTCTGAAGCCTGCCTGTTCATGGCATAGAACACCAGAACTCTCAAGGAATCAATATAAGCGCCTGTTTATCATTCTTTCTGCAACTTTGTCCAAGCATGATGTTAAGGATATCGGGCGGTAGCTTTTGGGGTCATCTAGAGGCTTTTCGGTTTTAAGAATGGGGACAATATATGCATTCCTCCATGCCTTTGGAAGTTTGCTTGACCTCCAAGTTTTATCAATAAGCCCGAGAACTACTTCTCTCCCAGACCGGCTAAGATGTAGCAGCATTTCGTTGTGGATCTTATCTGGGCCTGGGGATTTTCTAGGTTTTAATTTCTTCAGGGCTTGCTCTAATTCATCCATGCTAAATTCTTTTTTCAAAAAGGGAGTCGCTGGCTGTTGGAGCTCTCTCTCTCTCTCTCTCTCTCTCTCTCTCTCTCTCTCTCTCTCTCTCTCTCTCTCTCTCTCTCTTGTTTCTTCAACTGAGAGAGCTGTGTTCTATTGAGTTCTGACAGCTTACCTGCTCTGTTAACTGAGGCAAAATAATGATTGAAATGTTCTGCTTTCTTCTTGTCTTCAGTGATTGTCTTACTCCCATCTGTCACTGGTTTTGGGTTCACCCTTCTACTTTCTCCGGAGAGGTTTTTAACTAAAGTCCATGCTTTATTTCCATTCTGTCTAAGGTCTAAGTTGGAGCAAGTGTCTGTCCATTTATCTCTGTTAGCCTTATTTACTACAAGCTTTACTCTGGCACATGCTTTATTGTATTGGATCTTTGCTTCTGTTGAACGTGCAGTTTCGAGCAATATTCTTACTTTATTCCTTTCAGTATTTTGAATTTCTTTATTCCAAAAAGGTTTATATGCCTTCCGGCTGCCCCTTGTGATGGCTTTCGATGCTGCATTCAGGATTGCTTGTGTTATGTCTTCACAAAATGTTTCCACACAGCTGTTGTCAATTCTTCCCAGGAGGCAGTCAGATGTTTCCAGTTTGCTTTTCTGAAATTCCAACGGGTTCTCTGATTGAAGCGTAATTTAGCCGTGGTGCTTACAGTTGTGAGTATAGGTTTGTGGTCACTTCCTATGTCGTCCAGGACTTGGGGATAGCTTGCGTCTGCTAAGTCGGATGAGCAGATGGTCAGGTCTGGTCGGCTGAGAGATAGGTGGGCCCTGTGTAACAGTGTAGGTGTAGACTCTGTGTCCTGCAGCACTAATAGGTTAGTTGTTTCACAAGTATCTTCGATGTATTTCCCTGTGCTATTGTAGTCAGGGTAACCCCAACGTGGCGAGTGTCCGTTGAAGTCACCAACAAGAAGGGTTTTATGGTACTGTGTCTTGTATAGTTCTGGTATGTTGCATGTTGTCTGAGGTGGGCTGTACACGTTGTATTCTCCTTCAGAGACTCAAATCGGTTTCAATGTTGCTATCCGAATCTGTGCTCACTTCCTTAAGTCGCGGGCTTTCTCCAAGCTAGTTAACATTGTGTCGAAAAAAATAGAGCAATGTGTTTGTGCTGACAGGCGGGACAAATATACCTCATCACGTTGTACGGCAGCTTTCGATCGATAAAGAATGAAGTATATTGTGTGATAGTGGCGTTTTTGAAGAAACATTGGCAATGTGAGTTGTAAAGGATAGACGTTGATACGACGTTTGTGGTTTCGAATCCGAAGGAAACCGAACATTTTTCCAAATATGACTCTTGGGTCGACCCAGCCTTAAATGGCTATTGGGTAAAATCCTTAAAGGTAAAGACGGACGGCTTTGTGTTGACAACATCAATCAATATGGTCTATAATATCTAGGTCTATGACTATCTGCTCAATACGCTTGAAGGCCTGGAAAAGGGTCTTTGACTTCCCCAAGCTAGTTAACATTGCGTCAGACAAGAACAGAGCAATGTGTTCGTGTTGACAGGAGAGAAAAATATACCACGTCACGTCGTACGCCAGCTTTCGATCAATAAAGAATGAAAACATCGTGATACTGGCTTTATTCGGAAAACGGGGACAGAGTGATGGAGTGTCTGAGAAAGGATGATAGAATAGCTCACATAGTTGTGGCTGGCTGTTTGCAGGATGATATTATACACCCTTATGTTGACATAGTATTTGTCTGCGCTAATAGCATTCACAGTTGCTGACAATGTGAACAGACTACTGGTACGGACATTTTTTAAGCTACAGTGAAATTGATACGGTGCTAACTGTAATGCATGCTAGTAACTGGTAAATCTGCACGCTCTTAGAATGTATCATACTACCATAAGTTGACATCAGATCACTTAATGCCCGCCTCTAGACAGATGGTGCCTTGCAGCTTACTTCCATTGTGGAGATAACCCCTAATGTATGTGTTATACATTTTTTATTTCTTATTAATTATTGGTATACTTCATCTCACTCAGGATATCTTTAGAGAAATAGACACATATCCGCATGCCAAATGTTCATCTGCACTGTTTATTATATATATATATATATATATATATATATATATATATATATATATATATATATATATATATATAAGGTCCGACAATTAAGTAATGAGACTGATTTTATTACGGCCAAGACAAAAGTGTCATATAGGAAGCAAAGCATGGAATCCAAAGAGGCAAACTTCATCTACGATCTGGCAACTTTGCATTGCCGCCTGATAAGCAGGCGACAAACAAGCCGCCATTTTATTGAACTAGTTAGATGTGCATTGTTACGAAATCAGCATGGAGTAAAAAGCTAAAATTTAATTATTTTAAAATTAGAAAAAGCGCATTGAGACAGTTGAATTCATGCGACAAGTTTATGGGGATAATTGTTTATTTCGTGCACAGATTTTCGGGTAGTATTCACTATTTAAAATGGGTGTAGAAATGGTTACTAATGCAACTAGATCTGGACGCTTAAATTCGGTTTGTGATGATGAGCTCATTGCAAAAGTCACAGAACATATACAAGAAGATCATTGTTTTACTGTCGGATGATGGCAGATGAATCAGGTGTTAATAGATAAATGTAAAATTTTAGTGCAAGATTTCGGCAATCAAACAATTTCTTGCAGTTTTGTACCGCATTCGTTGTCTGATGACCAAACATATCAGTGGGTTGAGTACCCACGAGACATCATCAATACAGGAATTTTGTGGCCCCTATACAAGTATGTGTTCTCAACTATCCAACCTATTGCCCAGACTTGTCTCCCTCTGATTATTATCTATCTACAATGAAAGTTACAATTAAAAGTACGCTTCTTTGACTATACTGATGACATCCAAAGAGCTGTAACATCGACTTTAAGAGCTATAGCAACAGAAGAACTACAGAGGTCGTCCAAGTGTTTGTTAGATCGTGTTACAAACTATCAATGCACTAGAGGCTTCATTTAAAAAAATACAGGTTATACAGTGGAACCTCGCTTAACGAGCATAATTCGTTCCAGAGTCATCATTCTCGTTAAGCGAAACACTCGTTATGCGAAACAATTTTTCTCATATAAATTAGTGTAAAATACGATAATGCGTCCGATGTCGAAAGAGATACTCACAAAATGCTATGTATAACTTTTATTCAAAGACAATTATATACATATTGTTAAGGAGAGTGTATCATCTTCAATATTTTCTGCAAACGCGTAACGAACCCACATGGAATGCGAATTCCATTTGCAGAAAAAAAAAAGTCGAAATAATTATGATACATAGCTAATTATTGTTATTTTTTAAATCTATTTGATATCACTGTTATCCACCTGCAACCTCGTGATAGTGGCCAAAGACATAATCTCGTTGACTACAGTTTTCACTGTCTCGAACCCCTAAAAGTCAAAAATAGACAACACTCTCCGGCCAAAGCTTCTTCCAAGCAGAAGTTAGGATTCTCTTTGTAACCCCTTCTCCCGCCTTGTCGATCATCTTGAGGCAGGCAACGATGTGGAAGTGATTTTTCTCTAAAACTCTTTGAGTGTTAGGTTGGTCCCTTCAGTCACCTGAAAACAATGCTCGAAGAGTGCTTTAGTCTAGAACTTCTTAAAGTTAGAAATAACTTGCTGGTCCATGTGCTGGAGTAACGGAGTGGTGTTGGAAGGCAGAAACTGGATCTTGATGAACTTAAATTCTTCAGAGACTTCATCTTGTAGGCCTGGAAGATTAATGTACATATATAACAATATAACACAAGTTTGAGAAAATGTGTGACCACAAGTGACACTACCATGCTACTGGAACGAGTGCTAAACACAGACTGATGTAACAGACGCACAATCTGGGACTTCTCCTCTCCTCGGGACTCGTTATGCGAAACGTCGCTCGTTAAAAGCAAGTCATTTATTTTTACAAATTGTTTTGCTCGTTATGAGAACTACTCGTTATGCGAGGTGCTCGTTGAGCGAGGTTCTACTGTATCTTCAACTGTTGATTATTTTAATTTGTATGGAAATAGTCTCCTTACCTAATTGTCGGACCTTGTGTGTCTGTGTGTGTATGTGTGTGTGTCTATATATATATATATTTATATATATATATATATATGTTTAGTACCACTTTCTATTAGGAATAAATGGTTCAGCACTGACGTCAGAGCGCTCTATACACACACACACACACACCCACAAACACACACAAACACACGCACATGTATATATGCAAGTTATCAGTAACAATAGGGGCATCATAGCACTTGAGACATTCCCATCAGCACACTGTCATAGTCTTCAGCAGCCAGCGCAGAGTTCTAATTCCGTTAGTACTATTTAGCCTGTGACTGTATGTTTGTCTCACCCCTCCCCTGAGTGTTGAGCGTCGGACAGATCCCCTCGTCACTACTCGCTGCACCATTCCCTTCAGGCCGATGTGATTTATTTGAGACTCAGTGCTGTAATAGAATCGTTGCCTGAGCTACGGTGTGTGTGCTCTGTGCTAGATACTATCTACATTGTCTATACAAATAAAGTACAAGCAATCAGGCGGATTCAATTATAACTGACCCCCTGCTCCCATGTCAACTTCTGGAAAGTAAATGCGGTGAGCGTTCACGTCATCTTCAAATACCGATTCGATTATAGACATATCAGGCTAGCATCCACATGATGTGGGAGTGGCCGTGGCGGAGTGGCTAGATGCTCGCTTGCTGATCGGAAGGCCGTGGGTTCGCTTCCTAGTAGAGTCGGACTTTTTTCAAAAATGGCCTTGGCTCTCAGATGGACCCAAACTTGAGTTCTAGAAAGTGAAGGCGACCGGCGTGATGCTGACCACATCACCCATCTTGTGCCGATTGGTCTATAAAATATAGGTCTAGCCCTATGTGCCCTATACGCCTGAAGGCGTGAAAAAGGGTCCTTTACTTTTAACATACATGATATGCCACTGACATTAGAAGAAATCGTTTTTACTTTTGCTTAACGCTCAGTGCGACGCAAGCTTTTGAAGTGATTCCCTAACTCTCTTTCTCTCTCTCTCTCTCTCTCTCTCTCTTTCACGCACACACACACACACAATTAAAAGTTCCCAGCCTAAATAAACACTAATCCATGTGTGTGTATGTATGTATATCTATATCTATATGAGTGAAAACGTCGTACTGTTTATTTAAATGACATCTCAACTGATTGCAAATGGATTAGTGTTTATTTAGGCTGGGAAGTTTTAATTGTGTTGACAATGTTCTTAAACCGTCTCCCCTTATCTCTGTTTTTAGGATCTTCGTATATTGTTGCAGGGCGGCGTCTCAGTTGCCTGAAAATGTCGCATAATTTAAACTTGTTTTTTCTTTCTTTCTGAAGACTTTTCAGGGCTTTGTTGTTCTTGGGTTACTCAATAGCATGAAATAGAATAATGACTTGCAGTTTTGTTCTCTTTTGCCAGATTGTGAGGTGTTTTAGATTGTGTAGACTGTGGATGTCTTCTGGGCTAACAATTTAATGGGTAGCTGTTAGCACTGTACAAGAACTGTAGTTGTGAATTGTCTTCAAACACAAATTACCCCATTAATATCGGAATTTTAAAACTGTCTACTCTATTGTTAAGTCAGCTCAACTAGATGGTTTAGAGGTATGATAATCTCTCTCTTTCTCTGTCTCTGTGTGTGTGTCTCTCTCTCTCTCTCTCTCTCTCTCTCTCTCTCTCTCTCTCTCTCGCTCTCTCTCTCTCTCTCTCTCTCTCTCTCTCTCTCTCTCTCTCTCTCCCTCCCCTCAATCATTCTAAATCTTCCTCTTCCTCATTCTCTTCACCTCTCTCAGCATCTCTCTTTTACTCTGCTTTTTCAAAGGATTTATGTTATCCACTGTTAACGTTTTGTACAACATTTCCAAGAACCTCCAACTCTGATTATAATTTTCACGCACTGAAAACCTTACTCTTTTTGGTAAATCATTTCTTTTCCCTTTAATTTTTTTAACCACCCCCACCCCCCCCCCTTTATTTTCCCACAACACCCCTCCCCCTTTTTTTCATTTTTTTCCCTATCCTAGTTTAAGGGACTTATGTGTTACCAATGCTCTAATTTGTTTGCTCTATTTTTGTCAAGGTCTAACATATAAGCAACGGTGATTGTTCGGTCATTAACCACAACGCTGGTCGCCTCTCCTACCTATTTCCTTCCTAATGACAGAGATTATCACGAAATTATCATTGATTTTTTTCCCACGCCTTGCAAGGTTAACCAGTGTCTTAAAAACATTCGTATAGTTACTGCTAAAATACATAGATCGTACTAGTGATTTCGCTGAGAAATTCCCAAAAGCCCACACTTACTGCTCTAGGACAGATTCAGACCCAATGAGACCGGAAAACGTACACATTTAATATATTAATCTTAGAGTTTTAAGTTTTGTAATGCCAGGAAAAGTGCAGCCACGCCAAATGTAACATTGTGGACTTGCTCTAAGCCGTTACATTATCACTGAAATGAATATCTAGGAGGGTGTGCTCAATGATATTATTTAACAGTTTGTTCATTTTAGAACATGGAACATACTGAGAATGGATCATCATCATCATCCAGAAACACTACGTGTCGATAGGTCATCAGTTTCTGTTGACTGTCTGATCAATTCTCTCCACCTTTGGCGGTCAGTTACGATGGACTTCATGGTTGCATGCTTGAGGCCTCTCCAGTCAGTCAGGTTCTGTAACCAGATCTTTCTTGGTCTGCCTCTTCTCCTCTTTACCTCTACTGAGCCCTGCAGTATTGTTTTTGAGAGGCCGTTATATTTTATTGCATGTCTATACCACTGCATGTAGCCTTTTCACTGAACCTAAAAGAGGTTCCTAGCTGCCAATGCGCTGTTTAATTTTATGGCGAACCTCTTCGTTTGTAATGAGATCTCTGTATGATATGCCAAGAATTTTTCTTAAACATCTCACTTCTAATGCTTGTATCTTTCTTTCAAGCAGCTGTTAAGGCCCACGTTTCACAGCCGTATGTAAATGTACTTATAGCTAGTGCTCTGACCAGTCGAATCTTAGTTTTGCATGAAATGTTTTTAGATGTCCATAATGTTTGCTGCTTATCAAGGACTGATGTTGTCTGGGCCATCCTAGACATGATTTCTGGACTTTACCCTAAGTCAGTTAAAATGAATCCTAAATATTTGAAATGAATCACTTGTCCTAATTTGTGGTCTTTAACGTAAATTGGTGAAATTCTGCCAGCTGGCAGAATGGATACACGTGTTAAAAGAGTGCTCAACATCCCTTTCGTGTACACTAGCTGAGACAGAACAAACAGGCATCAAACTTCTCTTTCGTTGTGGAGACACAAGTTAAGGATTTTATATTAAAGATTTCTTTGTACAGTGATTCAGTTATTTTCCCAGATGGGTCAGATTTCGACACTGAAGATGCTGTGGACTTTTGCAGCTCACGTCGTTGGGAAACTGAATAAAGTTCGGTACTATTGAGATCAGGGCAATAACTAAAGCGACGGTCAAGCTGGAGACAGATATCACCCTTCCCCCAAGAATACCTTTCACAGAATTCATTGCATATGCCCAGGAAAATTGACATGGGCTGGCTTGAAGACTGGTTTCAGCATCTGAGGAGGTCAAGCTAAAAAAAAAAAGCAGTCATTTTTATTTCAATGTTTGCCAAGACAGGAGTAAAATTAAACAATCCATCTGATAAATGTGATGAAAGACGCTTATGAAAAGCAGACAAATGAAGCACCGGGCTGATATACTAATTGTTGTCATAGAAGCGTAGCGAATAAGTGATTACTGCGAATTAGCAACAACTCTTCCTGTTTAGATTACTGCGTCCATTGTGGAAAGGGCAAGGCGTATAAGCTCACTGCCAACTAACAAGCATGTTTAAAAAAAATCGACTAATTACAGATGCGGCCTTCAACGTCAGAGTGCATCTGCCTGAGAGGAAAGGAACCAGTTGTCTGCAAAACAATAAGCCAGATATGTAAAACGGATATGCACTAGTTCTGGAACAAGACTAAAGTCTAGGCTAGAATGAATAACCAAAACTTCCCGCCAGACTTTAGAACCATTGAACACAAAGAATAAACTTTAGCAACCTTGAATAGACTGCAAAAATCAATCAATCAATCATCATCGCGTCCAGGGGCACATAAGGCAGACTGTAAGAATATCAAGTTAAAATTAATGAAGTGGGACTGGAGCCCTTGGTAGGAATCCAATAACGAATAGTATATCAGCAAGGGACTGACGTCGTAAGTAGCCACACGGTGAGAAGGGATCGAAGCACTGATGGAATAAATTATTCTATGTGTAAGGATGAGGATGTCTTATCATCCAGCATGATGAAGAATTAAGTCCTACAAATTGACAACTTGGAACGGTCAAACATTAAACGGTTTTCTCTGGTACAATTTACTGAGTAAACTTCACTGAGATTTAAAGGCAACTGGTATGGCACTGACCCTACCATCCATCAAATTCTCGATGCTTTATCAGAATTTCCAGGTTTGTCGTCATGTTGGATACTGCTGGGTGCATGCGCCGATTTCCACATACATGACCGTTCGTGTTTTGAAAGTAATTGATTCATACAACATTATCACTGTGTGTCATTTGACCCCGGCCGCTATTTATATGGAGGTATAACATTTCAAACCGCCCTCAAGGCAGAGGATTACTGTCTTGGGACCAGAAATACTATCCAAATTATGTCAAGAACATAAGATGCCATTTACACATGCATGCACTTTTGAACACATCTCAAGAAGACCTTTTTTAACTTGGTTAGGGTCTTGAGATTTAAACTGACAAGAGATTGATTTTATTGATTTAATTATGGTTAGTGGGGGACTTATAAAATGTCTAGGAAAACTCAATGTTCAGATAAAGGGGTTTAGAAAAGGGAGGGAACCCCGTGCTCCCTCTTTGGACTAAAGGTTACTTATTAACCGTTTTGTGTTTGTACCTGTTTTATTCCCATTCTTGAGATGTTAATCTTACAAACTGTAATCATGGATCAAGGGAGGGAAGGTGTGGAGAAAAAAGTGGGAGATGAATACAATGGGGAGGGGATGAACTACACATAAAAAAATAAGTTTTTTTTTTTGGGGGGGGGGAGGGGGAGGGGGGGGGGTGTTACAGAAATATAGATTCATAGGTCAGCATTTCAACACTTTTTTATGAAAGTAAACTTTTCATAAAGGTCACAAATAAATCATTCCGGTCACCACCACCAAATGCCACTAAATGGCATGGACGAATATAAAACACCCTATCTTGTGATCTATAAAAACGTGTGTCCGTGTGTGTGACTGATCATTTCATGCTATGACAGAAAGATGTCAAGAATCTTCCTTAGTTGATTTCGTCTGTCTATATTTTTTCATAATTTTGCCAGGTTGCCACCCTTGTCAGATTTTCTCTTTCTATAATGTTGCAAAAACAAAATAAATTATCACTGCCCCCACCCCCTTTTTTTTCTCTTTGTGTGTGTGTGTGTGTGTGTGTGTGTGTGTGTGTGTGTGTGTGTGTGTGTGTGTGTGTGTGTAATAATTGTCTTCGATTCGTCTGTACAAATATAAACGAACAGCTAGCGAAAAGTCGATAAGCAGTGAGGAGAAGAAAACCAACAATACAATTATTCCCTATCAAAAAGGATTTTCCAATTTTTCTAGAGAATTCGCCAAAGAGGAAATAACAAAAAACGAAGTATGGATGACAAAAGAAACTGATAGCAAAAGTACACACAACCAAAGAAATAAAATTACTGCTAAATACACGGCATGAGAAAACAAATATAAGCGCATGTGTGCTGCTTTACCGATGGGGTGCCACCTAAAGGTTTCACACCCTGATATTACAAAATCTTAGTCTGAATGACAGACCACTTGGGCAGGTTCCAGATACCCCATTCAATCTCCAAAGAAGTTATAACTGAGAAGCCCATTGTTAGCTGCAGTCTAGTTCTACAACTAGCAAGTATGAATCATTTTTAACTACAGAGAAAGAGGCAAAACATGCAAAAGATACTTATATGTAATAAGATCGAATGGCCTTCCAAAAACAATACAAGAGGGCTTAGTAGAGGGGACAAGGAGAAGAGGCAGACAAGAAAGACTTGGATACAAAACTTGACTGATTGGACAGATCTTAGGAATGCAGCCATGAACTCCATCGCATCTGGTCGTCAAATGTGGTGGGAGCTGATGAGTCAAAAGCAACTGGTGACCCAACGAAACGCAATGGTACTGGACCAGGTTGAGAGAGCCCAGTACGTTTAAATGACTTTGATCATGTAAAAGATACACTCTGTGTGCAAAGTTGCAATACAACAGTTAAATTAAAACAGAAGCAATCATTCATCAATCAGCAAGTCCGTTACAGAACATTGCTCTCTTCACGACACGCTTGAAAGTATCTCTTTCCCAGTCCAGCTCTACAGCCCCATGTGCTTTCAATGTCAATGCATCTTCAATGTCCTGTATCCATCTTCGGGGACGTCGACCCTGCCTCGCTTTCCACAAACTGCACACTCCACAACCGTCATTTCCAAGCAGATGCAAAGACAACAAATAAGGGAGAGGATGATTAAAAAAGACAGATGCTTAAAGATATAAAAATAATCACCTTCACGAAAGATTCTTGGTCTTACACAAGATTCAATGTAAGATTCTTGGTCTTACACAAGATTTAATGTAAGATTCTTGGTCATACACAAGATTCAATGGAAGATTCTTGGCCTTACACAAGATTCAATGTAAGATTCTTGGTCTTACACAAGATTCAATGTAAGATTCTTGGTCTTACACAAGATTTAATGTAAGATTCTTGGTCATACACAAGATTCAATGTAAGATTCTTGGTCTTACACAAGATTCAATGTAAGATTCTTGGTCTTACACAAGATTTAATGTAAGATTCTTGGTCTTACACAAGATTCAATGTAAGATTCTTGGTCTTACACAAGATTCAATGGAAGATTCTTGGTCTTACACAAGATTTAATGTAAGATTCTTGGTCTCACACAAGATTCAATGGAAGATTCTTGGCCTTACATAAGATTCAATGCCTCGTGAATTATAATGCATCGTATGTAAAGAAAGAAGGTTTCTGCGACGGTGGCATCAGATAAATTAACATAATGTATATCAGAATTGTTTCGTTAATACAACAACAAAAATGCAATTCACCGATATATTCATATTTAATGAGGGTTTTTGTATTCTCAACCCAGACGAAAAGACGGTAGTAAACAATAAGCAGAGAAGAAGAGCTCCTGGCAGAGATAAAGTTTAGCTGGATACAATAGCAGCCCAGAGGATTAGGGAGAGACAAAATCACTGAATTATGGAATAATATTGACACTACAGAGTTATTACCACAAGAGATGTACATCTTTTCCTAGCATTATTAGCAACTGAATGCTGCTTATATTTTAGAATATGAGTCTTCTATGCAGGTGTGTCAAGGACCTGATATCTTTATTACTGAACTAGGGCTCGCTGTACGGCCCTGTGACAGACACACTATACCAAAACACACTCAACACATACTCAAATGAAGAACACACATCATCTTTAATGACCAAAGAACAACATAACCTAAAACAACCTCTATAGTTATGGACACCAAATCCGACACTCAACACATACTCAAATGAAGAACCACCATCTTTAATGGGCCATATCATTAAACAACCTCTATAGTTATGGACAGTCCCCTTATCCGAAACTCCCGGGCAGTGGCAGCAGTTATATTTACCTATCCACCCCCGGGCCATTCCCATGGATGAACCAAAGGACACGATTCCACATCATGTAGTGCAGCGCCTACTAGGCTACGATCTTCGCCATGCGAGACTCAGTGGCACACGCAGGGTGAGTGGTTCAAGTATTAGCGGACAATGTTAACGACAGCACAAGACGCAGAATGGCAGATAACCCCCAAAAATCCAGGGACAAGAACATCTACCTAAACATGGTACAACCCCAACACAACTGTCTTAGCATACTATCAGCACACGAGGAATAACACCAGCTAACCAACACATACGACGACAGCGTTAACGCTACACAACCTATCTGTTAATTCCTAACAAAAAAATACAATCACGTCTCTCAAAATGTCTTCATCCTCGCACGTCCCTTCTTCCTTCTCCTCTCCCCGTTCAGTCCCGGTTCAAACGTGTACGTTGCACCAGTGTTCAAGCATCTCGGGTTTTCCCCGTATCATCAAATCAACTGGCTGAGCGCTGGTGCACATTTTTGGTCCGTCAAACACCAACATGTAGTTACACGACGTACTGTCTATACTCTGTCCCACAGGGCTATGACATCCATCCCTCCTCTAAAACGATACTTCCCGATGACAGACATGGATGCTACTTATCCTAGTCTGTAATCAAGTATCGACAACTAGGTATGGAATCTAACCCCCTATTTAACGAACAATCAATTAAGTGGGTAGGCATGAGATTCTTTTACCCTGAGTCAACCACATGAGAATAAAGTACATACACTTGTGGATGTAGACACATGAGGACAACAGCCTCCCCCGGAGGTACACATATTGTCAGTACCTGACACAAATCCGCCACCATATCCAACACCTTCTAATCATACAGGTAATGACTTCAAAATAATGTGGGTAAACCCACTGAACTTAATCCCACTCCCGTGCGAGTTAAACGCCATCGAACGCGCTTCCCAGCAATGCTAATAACAATGGTCGTCACAGATATGTCTTCCCGAGATATCCATGCTTCTTTTGCAGCTCCCGACGTCCCGTCGTATTGTGTCTATAAATACGCAATCCCTGCCAAGACACTAGTCACACCTTCTGACCAACAGTGTAGAAAAAATAGTAGACAAATACGTGACCTGCACGACGCATATCCATCCACCAAGGACAATGTCAACCCACATGTAAAGTCTCCGAAAATTTAAGAACCCCATAATTAGTCTCAGTGAAGCTCATTTGAAATACAATGTCCTCCCAACAATTTGTTCACTATAATCGCTTTATGATTGTCACATATTTCTAACAACAACAAAAAATATCAAATAATTTAATTATTTTATCTAACTTTGTTATTCTAACCTACAATACTACTAGTGTATTACATCTGTAAAAAGAAAACATGTGCAAGCTTGATTTCTTTGGAATCTTACTGTGAACTGATTATTTATACATACTATTACATGAAGTTGCTCGTCAACACTACGTAGAGTAACCACGAAAATTTAGCGGCAGAATAATTATTGTAAAAATTTAAATGCCAAAATTTGTGAAACAATTTATCTGTGAAATGTCTAGAACAAAATCCGAAAAAAAAAAATGTAAGAAAATTCATTAGATTTAGCATAACAGCAAAACCAATTCTCAAAAAATTATTACATGATAAAATAAATAAGTTATACACCTTTATCATAAAAAAACATAAAAGAGAAATCACACACAACATATAACATATACAACATAAAAATATACCAACGTTTCATAAGTATCAATGCAAATATCTATATATATATATATATATATATATATATATATATATATATATATATATATATATATATATATATATATGTGTGTGTGCATAAACTTATATCAACACAGTACATCTTTCATTCATCCATTCATTCCATTTTATTACCCTCTCACTCTTTTATCATAATTAACTAATCCACTTGTTCCTGAGGGTCTCCTTAGAATCACTGAATTAATAACGGTTGAAAACGTTTGAAATTTTCCAGATGTGCATAGGTTAGTATAGTTTGGTACGCAACTGTTATTAATGTCCATTCAGTTAAAAGGTACAGTTTCTGAGGAACGGTATTTATCTTGAAGAATATCTTGAGAATTGTAAATGTCCAACATAGTTCAGCCTGGTTGAATGTGTAATTGCTACTAATGTCCATGTAGCCAATGAGATTAGTCTCTGCAGCAACAGTATGTATGTTGAAGAAAATGTATTCAGTCTCAGTTCCAGATATTAGATGTACGGATCAGTGTCAGTATAAACAGAAAGGTTTCAAGTTCTCTTTGAGGAACGTACATTAACATCATTACATTGTCAGATAGACTCTGTCAAGTCTGTCTATTTAAAACACTGTGTAAAGTTATCATGTGTAGTGAACTACTGCATCAAGCAACATTGTCTGTATGAAGTGAAATCTATATCTTGAGTAGAGTTCTGCATCAAACAACACCGTCTCTGTATGCAGGTATTGTAAAAGCTTGTAGTTTTGCTTCAGGATACAGACAGTTCTTTTTAGCATACTGTCAATCGGATATCTTTAAAGTTGAAAATGTCGTTTGATCGAACTGACATGACTCTGTTGGATGCAGAGTCATTTTATAAACGGCTAAGTAGGTCTGCTATATGGTTGGTGGAGCCTTTGATATGAGCAATCTGAAATTTGAAGTCTTGCAGTAGCAATGCCCATCTCGCAACGCGGCTGTTTTTCGGACTAAAAGTGGCTTGTTGTCAGTCTGTAACAGGAATGTTTTGCCCAGCAGATACCGTTTGAGTTTGGACATAGATACAACAACAGCCAAACATTCTTGCTCCAATGTAGAATACCGTTCCTCAGCCGGTGTCAACTTTCTGCTCACATAGCAGATGGGGTGCAGCACGTCTCCATCCAGCTGCAGTAAACAGCCTGCCACTGCAGTACCACTGGCATCGCACCTAAGAATAAAAGGCAATTTAAAATTGGGCAATTTTAAAATGGGGGGACTGGAGAAAAGGGTTTTAATCCTGGCGAAGGCCTGGTCCAACTCCGTATTCCATTGGATCTTATTTGCGGAACCCTTTTTCAATAGTCTCGTAAAGGCTGCCGTTTCTTGACTAAAATTCGGAATGAATTTGTTATAATAGTTTATGAGCCCGAGTAGGCTTCGGATCTCCTTTTTGGTCGTAGGGATTTTGAAATTCGAAATTTTTGTAACAATCTTCTCATCACTCATAATCATCCCTTTAGAAATTTTATGGCCTAAAAAATCAGTTTCATCAAAATAAATTTCAACTTTTGAGTGCTGTATAATCAGTCCAAAATGTTTAGTTCTTTGAACAACAGATGTTCTGTTGAACATTAATAATGAAAATGCACATATCAATAACAAACATTGGAATAATAGAAACATTAAAACATGTTTTACGTTGATGGATTTGTTGATGTTTGACCCTATGTGCTTTTTGCTTTGAGTGTATCTGTCTGGATCAACAGGGAATAAGTTACAAAATTTAACATTCTCTTGTTTTTCTAACAGTGGCACTCGCTCTGAAATATGGACATGTTCACATGCACACTGGGAAGTGGTAAAAACGGGTGCAAGATGGTCTTTTTCACGAGAAAAGAGATTCTTTGGGTTCAGAAAAGAGACTATTAATAATGTATAATCTGGTAGAGGGCGGAGTCACTGTTGTGTTGAGTCCCTCGACCCGCAGAGATGGTTTTGAAAGGAGTGGCAAACCTTCTGTAAACTGTATATATTTATCTGGAGGATTGTCAAATCGTATGTTTGTGATGACCTCATCTCTGATGTTTGTTTGAGTGGAAGAAATAACAGTTGAAAGTTTTTCCATGCATTCTGTCTCCCACACATCTTTCTCTCTAACAGTTTGTTGTCTTGTTACAACAGTACAGGCGATGTTTTCTTGCTGCCATTTCACTACATCAATTTCAGACACATCTCTCACATTCTTGCAGTTGCCTAGAATGACATCAGCCACTGGATCTAATAACACGGCAAACTTAGTGTTTCCAGAACAATATACTGATTAGAGATTGGCCCATGCCAACTCATACCTTTCTTTCCTTCCAGAAAACGTACAACATTCAATATGTTTCCCTGTGTAATCGCAGTCATTCACCAAGCTCTTTCTAATGCCTAATACTGTCGACCCACTGTCCCTCAAAATTGTACACTTCTGTCCATTGATGAAACCACTACTAAGATTGAGTTTTCCATCAAAGCCGGTTGCAGCATTTGCATCTCCTGTTGCTAATACATCATGGCCACAGGTCAGTTTGCCATTATCATTGAATGTCTTGCATACCTGACACTTCGTTTCTGCAAAGTCTACAATAACTGCAGCATTTGCCGTAGACTGTTCAGGAATACCTGGATCCGACATCATACCATCACTCTCGTTCCCACTACTTTCAGAAGTCTCTGCCGCAACACTTTGATGATATTGTTTACGTTACTTGCATTTTTCCTGCAAGTGATTAATTGCACGGCAGATGCGGCATTCACGAGGTAGGCCATATGAGCTTTTTCGTTCTGTTCTCCTCTTAAGCCAGTTCTGGACATGCTGTTCAAATCCTGGATTCTCCTCACACCACTGCCTTTTACCATGCTCCGTTTTACAATACGGGCATGTGATCGTCGGGCCCTTATCCTTAAAGGATTTGTGACTCCTTTGGTCTATGAATGTCCTTCTTGTAGCCTCGGTGTGGTACGATTTCTTTATGTATACAGGTTGCACAGCAGCCCCATAATTGACATCTGAGCCTTTACCGAAAATGAGCATTGAAATAAGCTGCTCCTGATGTTTCCATTTCTTTGACTGTGGATGGCTTTTGTTCAATTAGGAATGTCATTATGTTACTGGGTACACTAGATAAAACTTTATCTCGTAGATCTTTTAATAACTCAAAATATTTACCAATCCTATAAGCTGTTATCCACTTATCAAAGGTAGTCTCAACTTCCGACATGTAGTCGATAAAGGTTTGTTCAGGTTTTGGAGACAGATTTTTAAAAGTGTTCCTATAAGATTCCTCATCTAGTGCAAAATGCTGTAAAATTCTACCGTTCACAAACTCATAATCATCTAACTTCTCGACAGGAATTGTTTCTAACAGTTTCAATGGTTCCCCCCTAGATGTTTCCTGTAGACTAGTGACCATTCTGTAAGTGGTACTTCAAAGTGTTTTGCCATGTATTCAAAATTTTGTGTCCATGCCGAAATGGATTCACCTTGGTTGAAAAATTTAACCAGACCCTGATACTTTTTAAAAGAAGGCTCAGCTGCCTTTAACTCCGCTTTTCTCATCAATACCTCGGCATCCCTATGGGCTTCTAGCTCTTCTACCTTTAGTTCCATTGTTAATCTCTCTTTCTGTATCTCAGTGTTACTGATTATCTCTTTGTCCCTCATCAATAACTTTGCTTTGTCTCGTTCAGCCAAAGCTGCCAACTCTTGCTGTCTCAAAGCCGCCTGAGAAGTTATCTCTTTCTCTCGTACTGCAAGTTCTTGTTGTTTCAAACTGACTTCTTGCTCTTTTAACGCAGCCTGGGCCGCTAACTGTTTTTCTATTGTACTAGCCTCGATCACTTTGGCTTTATTTTGCGCCCCTAGTTCGAGTTTCTTCAGCTGTCTCTCGTCGGCACGATCTTGTCTCTCTCTTAACTCTGTATACTTCTTGTCAGCCCATTCTAGTGCTTTCTCACCCGTGAGCTCATGTTGTCTGGCCATTTCTAAGAAGTCGGCGAGACTAGACATCTTGTAGTAGTACAACAATTACAATCAAACTGTTGCCTTGCTGACCAATAAATAAATACACGCACAAAACAAATTATTTAAATCGCTGCAACCTCAGTTCGAAAAAAAGTATATATAAATATATATATTGAACTACACCGCTTTAACGTAGTAACTACAGAAATGCAGTCATAATTTAAAAAAAAATAAGACTGGACAATATTACAGCTCAGATAATAAAAGCAGTATAATAGCAACTGTTAAAACACTTTGGATAGTAACAGCTGAAACTTAGAATAGGAATCCGAAAGCTACTCCTTAACAATTTCAGATGAGGATGGGTGATGTGTGCACTCAAAACAATACTTATATGTAATGAACAGGATAGACAAGAATGATAGAAAAACGATGAACGGCGCCAGACCGACCCAATGGAACACCTAGGACAAGGAGAAAACCAGAAACCAACGCCACAATCAAAACCACAATCCAACTTATCTTTTCTCCAGTCCTGGGAATATGGCTGCCCGATGAAAAACACGATGAAGCAACAATGATGATCGAGGGCGAAGGGCCTTGCTGAGGATTTCTTGGACTCTCAATCAGACACACAGCAGAACAACACATATATCACGCATTGATGCACTCCAGAAAAATACTTGTCTACCATGTAAATCGCCCTATCGTCGCCTATCCGTAAAGACGCACCCTATTTATAACACAGTCAGTCGTTACCACTAAATAAACACAGTCAAGACGCCAACATTGGACATTATTCACAAAACAATCACAATCTAGTGCTAACAATAAATCAGACAAGACTCGATATCACTATCAAGTTTTTAGGAGTTGATTGCGCATACGATGCCACTATTTAAGGGAACCAACCCAGCAACGCAATGAAACCAACTCGGTAGCCATATCATGAATTAAGAGACGAGCCGAAATATGTCTGCACTTTGACCATAAACGAAATTACCACAAAAAACTGTTAATAATCTATAATTTGTCAATAGTTAACCCTAGTCAAACAACACATTTAATTTTCTAGTAACATACTATCTCAATCAACTACTAAGGTTGGGTTAAAATCTACAGAACAACTGCCATTATGTATCAATTTGGTTCAAATCCTAACGGACGTAGCCTCCATTATATCTGTCAAGGACCTGATATCTTTTTTACTGAACTAGGGCTCGCTGTACGGCCCTGTGACAGACACACTATACCAAAACACACTCAACACATACACAACATGTAGTTACACGACGTATTGTCTATACTCTGTCCCACAGGGTTATGACAAGGTGCCAGTACACACCACAAAAGTGTCTATTACCACTGCACTGAACAATTGACGCCTTAAAAATGTGCATGTAGTCCGTACCGCCGGGACAATAGCCTTGCTTATGAGGCACGATAATAAGGTACATCATTACCAAGTGAAAGTCGGCGTCTCTGGCTTCGGCGTTGCGAACACGCTTCGTAATGTCAGAGTGCCGGGTTCGATCCCTGCTAAGGACGGTTTGTCTTGCTATGGTTTAGACCGTAGTACCGAGAGCCGACCACCCAGAAGCAGTGGCAAACTACTGAACGTAAATTTGACTAGAAAACCCACAACAGCCAGATAGAGCTAGGGTTTGTTCTGCAACGTCTGGTTAAAACCATGTTTAAAAAAAAAAAAAAAAAACACTGCTACTACAATCTGTATGTACCACTTATAAAGGCGGCGTAGGCAGGAGGTCCTGAGCCTGAGGTTTTAGGGCCGCATAGCTATCGCTGTCGCCACGGACTGTACAGGTTAGGATGTTTAATTTTGCCCCCGACAGAAACACTCATGGTAAAAAGTAAAATTAAGTACTCCTTAAACGCCAATGGTTAGACTATAGGTTCTCAACCCTTCTAATGCAGCGACTCTTCAATACAGTTCCTCGTGTTGTGGCGACCCCCCCCCCCCCCCCCCGCAATCCCCTTCCTCATCAACCCTACAGTTATTTTCGATGCTACTTCATAACTTCGGTGAATATTTGTTTTTTGGTGGTCTTTCGCAACCCCTATCATAGGGTCGTTCGACTCACAGGTTGATAACTGCTGGGCTAGACAGTCATATGATAAAAGACGCATACTTTTATAGAAGAATTGTCGCTCGGTTGATGTTGCTGTGTAAAGTTTACCGCTTTTATTTTCCAGGTCATTTCCTGGTACCGATGTTTGGCTTGGTGGAGTAAGGTAAAAAGAAATGCCCGCCTCAATGCAGATTCGAATCTGACAGCTTCGTGACGGCAGGCGAGCGCTTGCATCTTTATCCTGTGCCAAACAGAAAATGGTAAGCAGCAATGTTTGTCACACAATCTTAGGAATCACAGATCAGGCCTGTGTTCTTGTACTGTCTATCTCTCTCTCTCTCTCTCTCTCTATATATATATATATATATATATATATATATATATATATATATATATATATATATATATATATAAATCAACTTAAAACGAACTACTATCTGCTGACGACCAATTCTTGTTCTACGGTAAAGAGAAGGGACTAGAAGAAAACATTAACAGGTTGAGCTCAGCATGCAGTTAATACAGTATGAATATCAGTACAAAAAAAACACACACAAAATGCAAGTCAGTAGAAGCCCTGATCCTCTACATATACAGCTGATGGTTTCTTGTCTAAAATAAGCTAGGGAATACAAATATATATATATATATTAGTTTTGTTCATGAAAGATATAGGAATTGACAGAGAAATCGAAATTGGATGTCATAAAGAGAGTGCACTTGTATACCAAATAGCACTATTATTAAGACATCCAACCATAACACCACATAATGAAAAGACAGACATTGGAGAACATTGTGACAACTGGAAAGATTCGTGGAAAAATGGGATAGAGGCAGACCAAGAGAATATCACCTTGTTTAACACCGCTAGTGGTCTTAAATTCTTCTGACTTTTGGTCTTCTGTTCTTACATAATTTCTGCAGCTTTTGTAGTAACTGTATTGCACTGATCAGGGGTGGTGGGATGTTTTTTTTCCTGCCAAGCAGTCCCAGAGCTTGATCCAGAGTACCTTGACAAATACCTTTTCTAGAACCAAACACATAGGTGCATCTCACTCTTATATTCAAGGGCTTTTTCACTTATCTGTCTCATTGTGAAGATAAGGTCTTGAGTACTTCGCTTTGCTCTGAAGCCGCATTGGGCCTCATCCAGCTGTGGCTCTACCAGACTTCTAAGTCTCTGCTCGAGAATTCTAGAGTAATTTTTACCAGGAACGCTAAGAAGGGATATGCCACTTTGGTTTTCACCTTGTCTGTTTTCACCTTTTTTGATATAGGCACAAAAGATTTGCTACACCAAGCTGCCTGGAGAACCTTCAGAAGAAAGAGCTCACCTGCAATCAAATTTGACCATCCCTGGTGTTATACCATCATTACTTGCTCCTTTTCCCAGCCTAATCTTCTCAAAGCTGCATTCAGTACTTCCATTCTGATGTTATTAACCCCATGGATGATTTACTTCTCAGTAGTAAAGTCCGTTATTTCTGGGCCATGACTTCCCTCTACACCAAGGAACTCTGAGAAGTATTTTTCCCATTAGTCCATGATATCATTTGTAGTAGTAAGCAGAGTCCCTTTCTTATCTGTTGTGAATTTCAGTGGGCACTCTGTCTCCTTCCTCATATTCTTGATGGTCTTGTAGAACAGTTTTTGATTTTCTCTTGCATTCTTTTCCAACTTTCCTCCAAACTCTTCCCATGATTTCTGTATTACTTTAAGCACTATATTTTTGGCCTCTAAGTGCTACATATTGTTTATATTTCTCTGTTTCTTCAGCTGTGTTTCTGGCTGCCAGGTTTTGCTTCCATGCCCTTTTCTTTTCTCCATTTTTCAATTTGACTTCTTCCGTCCACCAAGGTGTCCTTTGTCTCCGCCTTCCACTTGGGACTTCTCCACATGCTTCTACTGGAGCTGCTGTGGGGATATTTTTGAATCTGTGCCAGAAGGTTCCAGTGTCCTCTGAGGGTTCTTCTTCAGTTCCTATTGCTGTAAATATAATCACCTGGTATCTAGCCTTAAAATCTGGCTCTTTTAGCTTTTATGCCATAATCGTCATTCCTTCTCGGTTGCTTGGTTTCTTGCATGGTTGTCTGTCTTGCCTTGTTGGAGAAGTTCTTTCAGTTGTTCTCTTTACTGTGACCAGATAGTGGTCACTTCCAATCTCTGGTCGTCTCATGATTCTGGCATCTCTTACAAACCATCGAGAAATAGCAGATCAAATAGTTGGTCATTTCGTTACAATGCAGCAACGTCAAATAAAATCAACGGTATTACATCTTAGATTATCCAAAATCGGATGGACACGAGAGAATGGATTAACAACATTAAAGATATCTTACACCCTAACAGCGAGACAATAGCCAGTGCCAACTACGGTGCACCGGATCGAAAATTGTTCCTCCCTATGCTACTTAACGGCACAAGAGGTTTATTATTATTATGATGATGAAACCTTTACTACTATGCTGTGTTTTGCTCTTGCACAACGTATTCAGTGGGACATCGCGTCTGTTGCCCTGATCTCTTTGCTACAACTGCCATCGTTACATATGTGGAAGTCGAGGTATTTCATGTGTTCAACTTTTCCTAGTTTGTTTTGTTCCCCATCCCTTTTTATGTGTATGTTAGTAGATACTTGACTGTCTTTGCTATTTAGCAGAATCTTGATTTTCACGCCATTAATTACCATGCCATATTTACCACAGACTGCCTCTAGTTTTGCAGTAAGTTCTGGGAGTTCTGCTTCAGAACCAACCGTGAGATCAATGTCGTCTACGAAACGAAATTTATATAGTCGTCTTCCGCCAGTGGATGTAGATGTTTCATAATTCTCCAGTGTTTCTCTCATGGTGTTGCCCAAGTGCAAATTGACAAGAACAGGCGATTATATGCACCCCTGTCTTACTCCCACAAGAGCTCTGCAAAATGTGCACATTCATTTTGTGAGTACTGCACTGTTTGCATCTTTATCAAGTGCTTCAATGGTGTCAATGATGTTTTTATCGAAGTTGAAATTTCTCATTATTTGTCAGAGCCCAGCATGCCGCAGACGGTCAAATGTCTTTGTGAAGTAAAGGACGTTTTGATATAGGAAGTGTTAATTTTGTCAGTATTTTTCTGGCACTGTTCTGATGTTACAAATTTGTTCTGTGGTACACCTATTTTTCCGGAAAGTAGCCTGCTTTTTTCTGCTAGTATTTATTCAGTTTTTGATTTTATTCTGGTAACAAGTAACTTTTAGAACTACTTTGCTAGCGTGACGGGAAATCAGCAGCCAGATAGACTGGCTGGCTCTGCACTATTTGGTGGGGAATTGATGTATGACAAGTTAGACATTGTGAGAGCCCTTTGGGAACAGTTGAACAGTGCGGAGGCGCAGATAGATCATTACGGTCTAAGGAGAATGGCTTGCGAGGAGTTACTAGGGGATTTGGCCGACAGGGGATCTACTCAAAACACAAGGGAAGGATGAGACGGATATACAATCAGACGGTTACTGGTACCATCAGAATTGGAACTCTTCGCTTGCTGCTAAAGATGGAGATTGAGCACTTATGGCAGCCTCCTGAGTGCTGAGATATCGATTCCTAATTCAACATTCAACATTTGTTAGCGTGCGTTGATAAAACTAATAGTTCTATCATTAGTTTGAAATGAATTGTGGTAAATCGACCTAAGCACCCAATACCACTTGAGTGAAACAGGCATTTACTGTATTTCAAGACTATACCGATATGTCAGATTCCTGTCTTTTCTCCTATCCAAAAATTCTTTGAATAATTATATCCGTAACACGTGACATTATCACATGCAAGCTTAAACAGAGATCTATGTCCTATACGTAGACAGTTATATATGGATCTAATTATTGGCGGGGAAGCGAAGAACAAACAAAATCAAGATGGGTAGCTAAGTGAATAAATATGGTTTCACTGTCAAACACGACGCTATAGATACCAGATTGTAATGGCTTAACGTTAAGTTAATGTATAGATGCTAAAAACAGCTGTAGGATTTAATTTTCTTGTACTTCACTCCAGACTTTAAACAAAGACTCTGACGCAACTGACTTCATTCGAATTGTTCCTAACGCATTTAACCTAATTTACAAGCATAGTCACAAAACCTGGTAGCTTTGGCCTCTTGAGCTCACTTATCCCCTTTCCCCACTCCCATTTCTTTTCTTTTTTTTTCAAGAAAAACGCGAGGGGGGGGGGGGGGGGGGAGGGGGCTTGCAAGGCTGTGAGACCTCTTCTCAAGATCCTGTAGGGAATATAGGTGGCCCTTTTTATCCACATAACTAGCAGTACCGGCCACGCTTTGCTGGGGCTCAGTCTGGCGAAATGGAAAAGAACAACAAAATGGAACGCGCACTTTTTAATGTGGTTAATATCACAATACGGTTAGCGGGGTAGGGGTATCCCCTATCAAAGGAGAAGTAAGACGCCTCCTTTCCTCCGCTAGTCTACGGGACACCCTTGGGCAAGGTGGAGTACCCGTTTAGCCCCCCAACCAGGGTTACGTGAAGCCATGGAAGCATGTGGTGGATGGAGTGTAAGAGCAGCCGACAGGTATTGTTGGTTATGGTCTGCACTCTGCGGCGATAGGCAGATGATCTCATCAGTAGAGACAATGGCTATGGCCACCGACTAGTATAGTCACTGCTCAGGAGGAAAGCAACGGCAAACTACCTTCTGCAGATTTTGCCAAGAATCCATAACAATCATGAAAGAAAACATAACGCCTGAAAAATGGTAAATCACCTGGATGTGATGAGATACCAGCTGAATTGATTAAAGCGGGAGGAGAAGAAAGCATAAAAATCTATCATGCATTATGTGAAAAGATATGGAAATATGGTATTTGGCCAAAAGACTGGAAGAGAACTATCTTCATTCCAATACCAAAAAAGGGTGACCTGAAATTATGTACAAACTATCGAACTATTGCCCTGATCAGTCATGCAAGTAAAATTCTACTAAAAAATATAATGAGAAGACTGCATAGAAAAATGGAAGAAGAGATTAATGTAGCTCAGGCTGGATTTAGACAGGGAAGAGGAACAAGAGATCATATATTCAACATGCGTTTAATAATAGAGAAGTGTAGAGAATTTAATGTAAATCTGTTCTTATGTTTTGTGGATTATTCAAAAGCATTTGACTGTGTACAACATCAGAAGCTTTGGGAAATCATGAGGAATATGGGCTTTCCATCACATATAGTGCAGCTCATTAAAATGCTCTATCAAGACCAACAAGCAGCAGTCAGAATAGATGGAGAGACATCAGACTGGTTTGGCATCAAGCAAGGAGTCCGTCAGGGATGTGTGCTGTCACCGTATTTGTTCAACCTGTACGCCGAAAATATAATGAGAAATGTAAGAGATAATATAAACAAGGAACAATATGATGCCCTAAACATCAGTGGTCATGAAATACCAGAAATTCGTTATGCTGATGATACAGTATTACTATCAACATCACAAAATGGTTTAGAAAACTTATTAACCTCACTCCAAAGAAATAGTGAAAATCATAACTTATTTCTTAACATAGCAAAAACAAAGATAATGCATACAAACAAAACTGCCATGGAGAAGGAAATATATGTTAATGAGGAAAGATTGGAAGTGGTGGAAAATTTCGAATATCTTGGGTCACTGGTTACCAACAATGGTGACACAATGAAAGAAATTAAACGGCGACTATCAATTGCTCTTCAAAGACTAAAACAACTGAATAAATTATGGAATTGTACAGATAGAACTACAAAGGTCAGATTTTTAAGAGCATGCATCTTTCCCATTGCAACATACGCCTGTGAGACCTGGACACTTACTAAACAAGCGGAACAGCGCATAAATGCATTTGAATATAAATGTTACAGACAGGTTCTAAGAATATCTTGGGTAAAGAAAAGAACAAATGCATCCATACTTCAAGAGCTTAATATTGAAGAGGGTTGGCTAGTAAAGACAATAAAACAAAGAAAATTGAAATATTTTGGTCACTTGAAACGTCATGGAAGTCTAGAGAGAACAATAATGGAGGGGTATATGCCTGGGAAGAGAGGAAGAGGAAGGCCAAGGAGAAGATGGGTGCAGGATGTGGCAGATGATCTCCAGATGGGTGTATCAGACGCAGGACATCTTGCTCAGGATAGGAAGGTTTTCCGGAGGGTTGTTATGGCAGCGAGGTTCCGCGAGGGACATGCTACTGAATGAATGAATATCACAATCGTTGTCTGCTTAGATTTTCAGACAGTCTGATCAACCGACACTAGAACACACAGCATATAAGTCTATTTATAGTAGTTGTGCTTTAAATTGTATTTTTAGGACTTAAAAAGATAGTTTTTTTTTTTTTTTTTAATAATTAAAAAGCTGAAAGTAAAGCTTACTACTGTATTTCTAAATGACCGACAAACTCGCAAAAACACGAGATTAGCCGAGGAAGCGTTATTAAAATATAAATAATTTTAAAAATGAGAACTTCAAAATAGTGTTTTGAGCTTAATTAAAATCATTTTTTAAGCTCTCTCAGTTAACAGTGACTGTCATCACCACCCCTTCCCAACCCACCGACAAATCCGAAGGATTTAAATTATTAAATAGCTGAAAATAAAGCTTACTACTGTATTTCTAAATGACCGACAAACTCGCAAAAACACGAGATTAGCCGAGGAAGCGTTATTAAAATATAAATAACCAGGAACAGAGTTGGTGCTATCGCACTGCCCTGGGGAACTCATTCTCTAAGTTTTGCCAGTATGCTGAAGTGTCCATCAATTCTGAATCTGGCTCTGCGTTGGAAAAGAAAGTCTTTGATCCACTTGTACATGTTGTGCACAACTCCTGCCTGTAGCAGTTTTAGTTGTAGGCCTTCTTTCCAAACTGAATCGAAAGCACGAGAGAGGTAAAAAAAGACAGCAAGAACTTTCTTTTTTTTCCTGGAAGGCATTCTCTATTTTCTGTGCCAGATATGTCAACTGGTCCTCTGTGTTTCTGTACTGTCTGTATCCTGTCTGTGATGTGGTAATTACAGAGTTTGTCTCCAAGAACCACATTAGTCTTTTATTTACTAATTTCTCCATCAATTTTTCTACACAACTAAGAAGGCTGAAGGGTCTATAGCTTTTTGGGTCTCTTCTGTCTCCACCCTTTTTAAGGATAGGCTGGATGAGAGCTTCCTTCCTTGCTGACGGTACTACACTTTTTTGCCAACTCTGGTTGTAAATGCAGAGAAGAAACTTCTTGGCAGCAGGTCCTAAATGAGACAGAAATTCGTTTGTAATGCCGTCAGCCCCCGTGGCTTTCTTCATTTTCAACTCTCCAATTCCAACTTCCAGCTCTTGCATAGTAAACTTTTCTGACATGCAGGCCTCTTTTGTTTTTGTACTAGAGTCTGCTAGAAGAGTCTTGGTCTGGTTTCGTACTTCTTTTATTCTTTGCTTGGGAATATGAACTTCAGTTTCCTTCTAGTGTGTTTCAGCTAGCACATCTGCTGCTAACTTGCCAGTAACAGTTCCATCGTCTGTTTGGAGTACATTTCTGGCTTTTTCTGTCTTGTCTCCATTCAGGCTTTTTGTGAGATTCAACAGACGTGAAGTGTCCTTCTCCAGGTTAAATGACGCCGTCTTTTTGTGCCAGCTTTCCCTCATCTGATTATTTCTCTCTTTGATGAAGGCTGCTTTTGCTCTTTTATGAAGTATTACATTTTTATCTGTCGGATCCTTCTCCATATTTTCCCTCCTGGTACTAAGTTTGGAATGCAGAGTGTCCAGTTCAGGCGACCAGTAAGGTTTACAGTTTTTCCTGCTGTCTCGTGGTATGTTACCCTTGGCTGCATTTAGAATAGTTGTGTTGAGGATCTTCAGTTTGGCATTTATTTCCAGTCTTCTGAAGAAGACTCTCTTTAATGTGTCGTCCAACTGGGAAGTGAATAGGCTCCAGTTAGCCTTCTTGTAGTTCCAGCTGGGAGGGTTCTTTTCCTTAGTAACTTCTCTACTTTTGTTAATAGACAGGATTACGGGCCTGTGATCACTTCCACCCAGCTGTTGACATACAACCCGACTGGTAACTTTCTTCACATCTTCAGTTGCTATAGCCAAGTCTGGGGTGCTAGTTTTCCTCCAAGCTCGAGAGTAGAATGTGTCTGGGTCGTCACGATGATTTATCAGAACTAGAGTGCTGCTGATTATCCAGTTTTCTACCTCTTCTCCTTTCGCATTGAGGTCTGTGTAGCCCCAGCTAGGTGAGTGGCTATTTAGATCTCCGACAGTAGTCCAGTTTTCTGTGTTTAGTTGGATGGGTCCCAGATTAATTTCTCTGTTTGGTGGTGAGTAGATGTTGCATACTGTCGCATCTTCCCTTGCACCCTTAATAGTGACTGTGATCAACTCTGTATCCCCACCCTGAGATCTCTGGGTTTCCCAAGCTGTGATCGTGTTCTTGACAGCAGTCAAGACTCCTCCTTTTGGACGATCTAACCTGTCGTGTCGGAAGATTCAGTATCCCCTGATAGAGAATCTATGTGCACTTGTGAGGTGAGTCTCTTGGATGCAGCATATGTCAATTTCGTGCTGCTTCAATAAATTGTGTAGTTCAGTTTTCTTTAGCCTCACTCCCTCAGCATTCCAGTGCATAATTGTCAGTTTGTGTCCAGTTGCATTACTCTGTTCTTCCCTGGTCACTTCAGAAGATTCAGAGGTTGTGGCTCTAGTAGCTTGGGGTGGGCCCCTTCGAGCAGGGGGCCTGGAGCCATCCCTACCCGTCCACATCCCATATGAATGACACCATAACGTAATAAAGTTGTTTGCATGACCATATCGCTAGTGTGTAGATGCCCGATTTTTAGTTCCGTGCCAAGTAGGCTGACATCTTCCGACTTCGACGGTTGAGGTTTATTTTCAGGATTCCCCCTCCCATAGGCTGATTGCCTTCCAGGGCTTATGAGCTCTGCCTACCCACATTTTATGTCGGGCTTTTGTTCTTACAGGAACTTCCCACAAGACAGTGATGGTTTGGCATTCGGTGTGTCCTTCACGTAGATGAATTGCCCAGGGTTTAATTAATACAAAAGTTAGGGTTTATTAACGGTCACCCCAGTAGAGCCTCGTGCTGGGGAAGGAACCAGGGACGCAACGTCCATCAGCCAGATGTCGCCCCTGTACAACCTGACTGCCTTCGTTAACGACTCTGCTCCCCGACAGCCATGCAGTTTATTGGCACGAAGGAAACGCCTTAAACTTGGGTTCTGGACTACCGACTCCCTACATGCTGACACCTGTGTGTTATGGTGTACAAAAATTATCATTTTTCTGTCATATAACATTAGCCTTATGTTCCAGCATACATTTAAAAACATTTTTATGTATACATGCTTACAAACAATTGCACATACTAATAATAGTTGTAACAACAAATAACAGTAAAAAACAGTTTACAGGTACTATCACATCAAAGTAGAGAGGGAGAAAGAGGCACATGTACACATACAAGAATACAGAGGGATAAAGAGGCCAAAGAGGATGAGGAGAGAGAGAAATCACTAAATGACTAATTCCTCCAGGAGGGAAAATGTTCAACAATGCTTCTATACTGTAATCCAGGTAGTTACTATAGGGTAAAGTGTTTGAGCGCCCGAAACAGATGTTGTCTCGTGCCGAAAATTAAAGGTGAAAATCCGAACGGCGTTGATTCGTTAAAGTTGAATGTACTTTGGCTAGTCTCCTATCCTAGAGGCTGTTCTGTGTCCGGCTCCTAGTGGGTCCAGAAAATAAACTCGTTCATCTGATGGCCAGGTAAAAAGTCTTTTGACCAGTTTCATGTTACACGTAATAATCTTGTTATTGGCTTTCTGTGATGTTGCACGACTTTTTGCCCGCTTCAAAATTCCGCTTTTAACTGTCCTTCACTGACTGTTGCTGGGTAGGGCCGTGTGATTTAAATGCAGCAAGTGAAAAGGGTGCCGAGAGACTGGAGTGTTCTCGGTCAGGTACGCCCAGGGCTCCATGGATAATATCCTGTTGAATCGTTGACTCCTTCATTGTGAGGAAGGAAAAAAGGGGGGGGGGGCGGATATTTATAATGTGTTCGCTAATTTTACTAGACTCGATGCGGAGATGTTGATCTCCCTTTATTCATTTAGGACATATGCAAATGCTCCGCGTTCAAGCGAAAATGAAATGACCTGTGAATGAGACAGAGAAGAGAATAGTATCAACTTGGGGAAATCCGTGGTTGTGAAACACGTCACCCCTCCCCTTCCCCTTCGCCCCAACTTTTTCTAGAAGTATTTATTTTAATCACGCCAGAGTGGTGTTCACATTAGCTCTTTTGTTGTTACTGGTATCGTGCCCGAGAGAGAGAGAGAGAGAGAGAGAGAGAGAGAGAGAGAGAGAGAGAGAGAGAGAGAGAGAGAGAGAGAGAGAGAGAGATTATCATATCATACTGAAAGTTGATTGGTTGTGCAATCCCGAATGCTTACTCACTATTTCTGTGTGTTGTTTATAGCATCAGTCATTATGCTCGGTTATTACGTTACAGCTGAAGATTAGCCTGGGTGACAGTACTGTGGCGATAGTTTATGGGTCAGTCTGAGCGATCGCAGTTCCGACATTTTAAAAGATAGTAAACGGCATTCCAACATCGAATAGTCTTACTCCTGAACCTAAGTGCTGCGCTCAAATCCGTTTCACAGATCAAACTTACGTGTGTGCAGACTGTTGATTTCTTAACTCTTGGGCATATGCACTCCTATTTATACTCTTACGGCATGCTTGTTGGGGAGAGACGGTGAGTCTGTTCTTGTTGTCCCCCTTTATGCGATGAAAGTCAGTAGTGTAGTAGCGTAATACGGGCCGCATTTCGATTAAGCAGCCTTCTTTATCCTTAGTAAAAGATGGCGGCCAAAAGTGATTGGTTCTTTCTGGCGGCTTTATATATCCTTAGTAAATATCGATCGGGTAAGCCGCCCTCTTTGTCCTTAGTAAATATCGATCGGGCGGCTGATGACAGCACAAGTGATTGGTTTTAGGGAAAGGTATAGGAAATCTTCATAACTGCAGGTGACAGGTGGCGTTATATAAAACGGGGGCAGGCAGGAACACTATTTAGGTGAGCAGCGGGGGGGGGGGGGGGGGGGGGGACAGGGACCCGGGGGCGACTAATAGAGTTGGTGCGGGTTTATGTGGATGTCTGTATAGGTGATTGTATGAGGGGAGCCGTTTTAGACTTGCGATAAAGAAAACCTAGGAAGGCGACGTGGTGCTGATGACAACACAAGTGATTGGTTTTAGGGAAAGGTATAGGAAATCTTCATAACTGCAGGTGACAGGTGGCGTTATATAAAACGGGGGCGGGCAGGAACACTATTTAGGTGAGCAGCGGGGGGCAGGGGACCCGGGGCGACTAATAGAGTTGGTGCGGGTTTATGTGGATGTCTGTATAGGTGATTGTATGAGGGGAGCCGTAGGTGACAGGTGGCGTTATATAAAACGGGGGGGCAGGCAGGAACACTATTTAGGTGAGCAGCGGGGGCAGGGGACCCGGGGCGACTAGGAAGGCGGCATGATGACCGGGGATGTATTAGAAAGGGAAGATTGGGCGCCGGCATCATCATCATCATCTATGTCATGGTAGCGAAGGTCGACCGCTCAACCTATACAAGAGAACAGACATATAAACATCGATATTTTGTCTCCATAGCAACTGGTTATTCATTGTCGGTATGTTGGGGTGTGGGTATTTTTAGGCGGATTGATTTAAGGAAGACAAATATTTCTTTAGTGCAGGGCCAGCTGTTGGTTAAAAGTGGCGGATGATTCATTTCCCCATGGCGGCCAAATCTGCTTGGTCTCTCTGGGAGGCTGTTCTTTATCCTTAGTAAATATCGATCGGGAGGCTGATGACAGCACACTTGACGGGTTTCAGGGGAAAGACATATGGTGCATAAATCGATATGTTGTCTCCATAACAAATGGTTATTCATTGTCGGTATGTTGGGGTGTGGGTATTTTCTTCGGGGAAAGGCAAATATTTCTTTAGTGCAGGGCCAGATGTTAGTTAAAGTGGCGGATTACCGGGGATATATTAGAAAGGGCGACTCGAGCGCCATCATCATCATCTGTGTCATGGTATTGAAGGGATGGTTTGAGCTGTAGTAAAAAGGAGGACATACGACAGAAGGGTAGCTGTCTTGTCATAGTGTCGAGGGCAGAAGAGAAGGGGCTTACCTGACATCGGTGAGCAGCGCGGCGGGCGGGGCAAGGGACACGGGGCGACAGGGCGACTAAAACGGTTGGTGTTGGTTTATGGGTTCTGTAATAGACAAAAAAAAAATTAGAAGTGGGTTGTTAGCGGGAGATATATATGTTATAAAACGAAACAAGTTACGGGATATGAAAATAGACATAGGCAGCAGTGACAGCCGGCAGAGGGGGAGGGGGCGTTTTAGGGTTTAGGTAAAGAAACCTAGAAAGGTGGTTTGATGACCGGGGATATATACTAAAGGGCGACTTGAGCGCCATCATCATCATCATCATCATCTGTGTCATGGGAGCGAAGATCGACTGCTCAGGGATGGTTTGAGCTATAGTAAAAAGGAGAACGTACAATAGAAGGGTGGGCGGCTTGTCATAGTGTTAGATGTTGATAGTTTAAGTTTTAGTTAAAAAGGACGGTTCTTAGTTAGTTTTGCCATAACGTCCCCTTTTTACTTCAACTCAAACCCTTCATAAGCGGTCGGCCTCCTCAATATGTCACAAAAGTCGCCTTTTTGCTATAAATTACCATATTGTTTTTATTTTAACTCATACCCTCCTTGAGCGGTCAATATCCAATAATATGTCACAACGGTCGCCTCTTTGTTAAAGTTTTCCGCCCCGCCCGCCGCGCTGCTCACCGATGTCAGGTAAGCCCCTTCTCTTCTGCCCTCGACACTATGACAAGACAGCTACCCTTCTGTCGTATGTCCTCCTTTTTACTACAGCTCAAACCATCCCTTCAATACCATGACACAGATGATGATGATGGCGCTCGAGTCGCCCTTTCTAATATATCCCCGGTAATCCGCCACTTTAACTAACATCTGGCCCTGCACTAAAGAAATATTTGCCTTTCCCCGAAGAAAATACCCACACCCCAACATACCGACAATGAATAACCATTTGTTATGGAGACAACATATCGATTTATGCACCATATGTCTTTCCCCTGAAACCCGTCAAGTGTGCTGTCATCAGCCTCCCGATCGATATTTACTAAGGATAAAGAACAGCCTCCCAGAGAGACCAAGCAGATTTGGCCGCCATGGGGAAATGAATCATCCGCCACTTTTAACCAACAGCTGGCCCTGCACTAAAGAAATATTTGTCTTCCTTAAACCAATCCGCCTAAAAATACCCACACCCCAACATACCGACAATGAATAACCAGTTGCTATGGAGACAAAATATCGATGTTTATATGTCTGTTCTCTTGTATAGGTTGAGCGGTCGACCTTCGCTACCATGACATAGATGATGATGATGATGCCGGCGCCCAATCTTCCCTTTCTAATACATCCCCGGTCATCATGCCGCCTTCCTAGTCGCCCCGGGTCCCCTGCCCCCGCTGCTCACCTAAATAGTGTTCCTGCCTGCCCCCCCCCCGTTTTATATAACGCCACCTGTCACCTACGGCTCCCCTCATACAATCACCTATACAGACATCCACATAAACCCGCACCAACTCTATTAGTCGCCCCGGGTCCCCTGCCCCCCCCCCCCCCCGCTGCTCACCTAAATAGTGTTCCTGCCTGCCCCCGTTTTATATAACGCCACCTGTCACCTGCAGTTATGAAGATTTCCTATACCTTTCCCTAAAACCAATCACTTGTGCTGTCATCAGCCGCCCGATCGATATTTACTAAGGACAAAGAGGGCGGCTTACCCGATCGATATTTACTAAGGATATATAAAGCCGCCAGAAAGAACCAATCACTTTTGGCCGCCATCTTTTACTAAGGATAAAGAAGGCGGCTTAATCGAAATGCGGCCCGTATTACGCTACCCCACTACTAAAGTCTAAAAGATTGAATTGACTCAGTCAACCCTAGGCTTAAAAAGTTTGGGCGGAAAACCTGGAATCTGAAACTAGATCAATACTTTGACTTGTTACTGCAGTAACAGCTATGCCCTAACTATACAGTATTTATTGTGATTTGAATAGAAATAAACAAAATAATATTAAATTAAAACAATCATAATCTCAAATATGGAGATCCAAAGACATTTCATGCAAAACTAAGATTCGATTGCTCAAAGCACTAGCTATTAGTTTATTTACGATGGCTGTGAAACTTGGACCTTAACAGCTGAGCTTGTTAGAAAGATATACGCATTGGAACTGCGATGTTTCAGGACAATTCTTGGTATATTATGCAGACCACATTGCAAACGAAGAGGTTCGCCATATAATTATACAGCACATTGGCAACTATGAACCTCTTTAAACTACAGTCAAAAGGCATGTAATAAGATCTAACGGCCTCTAAAAAACAATGTTGCCGGGCTCAGTAAAAGGAAAGAGTAGAAGAGGCAGACTAAGAAAGACTTGGTTACAGAGCCTGAGTGGCCGAACAGGCCTCAAGCATGCAACCACGAGGTCCATCGCAACTGACCTAGTGACCCAACAACACACAGTATTACGGGATGATGATAATAATAATGATTATAGTGATGATAGTCTCAAAGCCCAATGCAGACGTCCCAGATACATTTTTTTTTTCAGAGCTTCGTTTCGACCATCTTTCCACGTAATGCATTCTTAAATGGTCTACAATGGGATTTTTATCAAAACTTTAGCTAAGCTGACCAAAATCCCAGGCAATATATTAGCCTGTTAAAAAAAAACAAAAAAACTTAAGATCGATTTTTAAAAAAAGTACAAATTCATATTTACGAAACGAAACATTTACCCACTTTGTTTTTTAAGTATATATTTTTTTGAAAACCAAGATTTCAAAATTTGAACCCAAGGCGTCATTTAAAAACCCAAATCTTGGGGAGGAACCCAAGTACTGGCAGCGCTGGTCTTCACAACAATATTAAATTAACACAACAACACACTAATAGATTACTAATATCGACCGCTCTAGAAATACATTGCACAGACTCGTAAAAGTGTTCTCTACAAAGTGTTTAGAAAAGGGGGCGGTTATTTAAACCATCTTCCTCGTGTTTTACTGCTAACAGGGAATACAACCCGACTTCTATGCAGAATGTAAATCACCCTCCTCGGGGACTTTAGCCTGGCGTAACTCGATCTTTTGATAGTGGGACGAACACGCTAAATTTTCATTAATTTTTACCTCTTAGAGAGCTGCCTGACAACTGTCTAGGAGGTAAAAACCTCAAATGCGAGCATAATTCTTATTCGGGCACTTTTATCGTTCACGAGGCACCCTGGGGGAGCAGAATAGTGATATAATAATAACAATGTGTGCGTGAGCACTTGTGAAAGTCTGGTGATCGTGTTAATAGTATATATGGGTGTACGTCGGTTATTTAAAATGTGGGCTACGATCACGGTCAAATTTAAAGTGAAAGTAATGTCTGGAGGATTGATTTCATAGCTCTGGGTGTTATCTCACATTGTTCAGTCTGTCTCCCCCAGAATGGTTAGTCACTCTTGAGAGTGTCGCATAGAGCACGAGCTCCGTAGTTCGTGCTACGACTCCATTGAATCTCCATGAACAGAGCATCGCAATCCGGGAAACGAATCCACGAAGCCTGAACGGCTTGTCAACCAAGCAACGAACCTCGTATTCTTCACGGAGTTAAGTAAAGAAAATGGTTCATTCTATGCCAGTGTTATTCTCAAGTTCTCACGTGACCCTAACCGTGTTTTGTTGCGCTCAATATCACGCCGGTCGCCATTGGAGTCAGCAGTCACGGTGCCAACTTCAAGACAAACGGGTCATCACAGAATTGTTGTATTTCTGTGTCAGCGAAAACATCGCATACTGTCTTCCACTATCTAGTGGGAGAAGCTTGACAACAGTCCAGGCAAAAACCAACTGCTTGCAGATGAATTAAATGTGTTAGGCAGTTGCTAGAGGTGCCAACACAAACATCATGCCAACTGCATTACAGTGTAAAGCTGGTGGAAACAGCAGTCTTGACTTCCCATGACATTTCCTGATATCGATTTTATGCTGGGAACCTAAGATCTACGATTACAGAAGGTTTGCCTAATTGCTTCTTTGAACCCAGACCCTTTAGGTCGGTAGGAAAGCTTTAAGCTACAACACTAGCTCGGATTTAGATTAATTTTTTAGTCGATGTCTTGAGAAGGAGAAAACTGGAGTACAGCATGACAGTAGGAAAGTGGGAGGGGAATAGAGGCATAGGAAGACCGAGAGAGAAGAGACTTGAAAGTTTGACAGCATGCCATGGAGGATCATCTGTGTCAGAGTTGACTAAAAGTTCACTAGACCAATGGCTTTCAACCTTTCTAATGCCGCCACCCTTTAATAAAGTTCCATCATGTTGTGACAACCCCTAAACAATTATTTTCCTTCATAACATCAATGAATGTATGTTTTTCGATGCTCTTAGGCGCGCCCTGTGAAAGGGTCGTTCGACCCCCAAAAAAGGGGTCGTGACTGGCAGGCTGAGAACCACTCCACTAGACAGAAAGCTGTGGAAAGACATGGCTACCAACACTACACGGCATGGCATTTGAGAAAGAAAAGAAGAAGAAGAAGCATGGGTCTATAATGCGCCACTGAAGTAAAAAGACTCCGTCCATTTCATTTAGGTGCTAGGTAGGTGTTTTGCCGGGGACAAAATCGTCACGTTCAGCTAGCATTCCTTAAGGGAAAGCTTTAGGTTAAAATTGTGACCATGTCACGCGACTAAGAGACATGAAAAGGACTCCTGCAGTGTTGATACGATTACAGGAGACTAGTATCTAAAGACGAAGTCGTCTACCGGCGAGCCAGTGGGCAACCCGGTCACCGATGGGGAAAAAATGTTCCATTTAATTTTTTTTTTACTTTAATAAAATAGTCATTGACACATTAGAAAGAACACAAAATAACCACGAAAGACAGTAACCATATGCTTTAAAAAAAAGTTTTAGAAAGAACTTAAAACCAACATTAATGAAATTATTTGATTGTCTGATAGACTATTGAATGCCCATATACTCTAGCGCAAAAGACATTCACTTAAATAAATATGTACATAAGGAGACAGAACCATGATTAGCCGATCTGGTTTCCCTGGGTAAAGTGGCACGTTCTAACGGATTGGCACTTATTGCTTCACTTATTTGTTTTATTATAATAGTCTCTGTGGTATTCAGTTTGCTTGCAAAAAGGAATGGACATTCTGTGGAGAACATGTTACTAGGTTGTAATCGATAGTAAATTCGAGCTCAATAAACGTACAAGATAAACACATTATGGAGAATTCTTGTTTTCTTTGTTAATACAAATACAATTTTGAGTCTGATGTCTAGTTTTTCTTTCGTTTCATTTACTGGGTAAAACGCTAGTCTTGGCTTAGTAATGTTGTAACATTCCAAGAGGAGAATGAGCAGGAAGCATGAAGAAGGAAGAAGAAGAACAAGAACAAGAACAAGAACAAGAAGAATAAGAAGAATTAGAAGAAGAAGGAAGAAGAAGAAGAAGAGGAAGAAGAAGAACAACAACAACAACAACGACCACAATAACAATAACAACAACAAAACTAAAATTAATTAAATTCACAAAAGAGGAACAGTAGCGAATAAGAGCAACAGCGCCAACAACAAAAGCGACAATTATGAATAATCGCATAGTTTAAAAAAACAAATCAAAAAAATTGTTTTAATGTTTGTAACCTTCAATTAGATGGCACTACCGACTTCCACAATCGACTCAGAAATACGGGTCGTCACTCGGCTTAAGTATGACTTTTTTGTGGCATATTTTCCTGATGTCTGCCTCCGTTATCTATTTATGGTTCATCCTGTTTCAACGGCTTCTTCATCTGAAATAGAATTTCCCGAAAATTACAACCGCAGTATCTGAGAAACTATCAGTTTCAAGACAATGAGGCCGACACTGGGTAATCTATCTTAATATTGCATTTTCAATTTTTGCCGGCCGCAACATCCCTTCCCTAATCATACATTATCCCATTCCGGAGGTTTAAAGCCTTCGATCAGCTAAGTTTTTACAGTCCTGCATTAATTCACATCCGGTTGAGATCATTTATTTTTCACGAATCGCAGCTTGAATGAGTTCTCAAAAAAAAAAAAAAAAACTTATATCGTCTTCGTGTGGTTTCCTTTTTTTATAACTGGTATTATGCGCTTTTGGGATGTCTAGCTTTCCACTAGGCTTTCACTAAAGGGCAAAGAAAAGACAGAGTATATGTGTTAATATATTTCACATATATTTACTTTATCATAAGTTTCTTCTTTATTTTTAGCTACCCCCCCCCTCCCCCCCCCCTTTTTTTTTTTCAATCCATGTATACTTAGTCATGTACGTTTAAAGACTGCAGACTTTTTGAAATCAATTATTTTCGCGCCGTAATCAAATTTGTGTATTACGTCATGTTTCAAGCGCCATGTAACCGTTAGTTTATAATATCACTGCTATATACAAGTTGTTTAGTAATTGATCTTAGCTGTAATGTTGTTGTCTACTGAAGAAGGATCATGTGGTTGAGCATGTATTCCTTAATGGTGGCAGTTATTCTAATGTGGTTGTTCAACAATTTATCATGTAATTTCCTGATACTTAAGTCAGTCAGTCTACTCAAGTGGTTCATCCTAATACTGTTGGGATTTAACATGTAGAACCGATTGTAAATATAGCTTTAATGTGGAAAACGGTAGCCCCCAAAAAAGGACACACTATAGCAGTAATTGTTATACTATTTTCACAGACAGTAATTAAAAAATTAGGTCCTTAAAAATACACACTGTGTTTAGCCATGTACATGCCTTCGTTTACCTCTTGACCTTTTCCAATGTACATGTCTTTTGTCTTGTTAGTTTTAAAATTTTATGTTGAACGTATGTTATATATGCTATTAAATCAATGTAATTTTTTTTTTTTTTTTTTATGTCTAGAAACCATTAACCCTTTGGCTCGTACTATTGATATCGCAAATATTCGGCCCTGAATCCATGAATAAGAGTACAAATTAAAACACAACATTAAAGTTGTGTGTACTTTGAAATGTAATGTTGATTGCAAATGTAGTGAGTTATTTTCTCCTGATAATTGTCTGGAGGTTAGATACTGAACATAAATTTGAAAAGATGGATTGGGTTAAGGACCAAGCAGAATACACATTTAAACGCCAGGCAAGCAAGCAGTTTGACAGGCGCATGCCAAATGAAATAGATCGCTTATTACGTGAATTGACTGATTTAGAAAACACATGGAAGTGAACGATTACTTAAGCCCAGAATGATCAGTCTTGTTTTGAGTCTTTTTTTGAGATCCAGGAACGGTTTGTTTGTCAGCAGAGAAAGTGCTTGTTGAGTGAATCAAGTTACAAATTGATGACTGAACTAGATTAGGCAGCGAACTCTGAGACAAAACCTGGCTACACGTTCCCTTTGACAATTCTGGTCAAGGCTGGACGTTTGTGTTTGTTCAGCGTGGAAGATTGCCCTCATCAAGCTGTCGCCGTTGAACTTCTTATATGCATTTTCTGGTTAGGTTCATGTAAACAAAGTAGGTCACTTTTCATTCTCAAATTTCTTGGGCTGGTCGAATTTTCTAAAGGTTACGGTTGCGTCCTGCTTTGTTGTTTGCTTTCTGCGTTGTTTTGCATTTATGTTTTCATTCCGAAAAAGAGAATGCTTGTGACAAAGGTTGCAGCACTCTCTATAGGAAGTTGCGTTAGGGCCAGTTTCTCCATGTTTTTTGAGTGTTAAAAGCGCTGGTGTGCTGAAATATATAACAGGCGATATTAACGACATCGAGGAACACCCCTCTGACCATGGGCTAATTTACAGGTCTCAGAAGTGAGTTCGTGTGTATATGAGCGGGGCCTGGGGAGACTACCGTTACATGTTCCTATTTTCTTTATTACGTAATTATTCACTCATTTGTATACTTTGTTATCATTTATTCAGTTTCAGTCCCTGGATCCTCACCTCAATGTGCACTGACTTGGGGACAGCTGTGTGAATATAGAAATAATTGAAATCAGCTCGTTCATTGGTTCAACACGTTGAAGCGTGAGTCAGCGTACATTTGAGAAGTCTGCAACTGACTGGAGCCGAGAGAGTGAATACAAAGAGAGTCATTGCAGGGTAAGTAAAGTAAAGTTCCCTTTTCACGCCTTTCGGCGCATCGGGCATATGGGCAGAGCGTCCCATATTTTTACAGACCATCAGCACTCTGTGGGTAATGTGGTCAGCATTACGCCGTCATTGCAGTGTACTAGAAAACAATGAGCGTGTTTACTCGAACTCAAGTCATCGACGTAACGGGTTTCGATTCCTGTGGTGGATAGTTTAGAAAAAATAAACCGTTTCGGTAGCTATTAGCAAATGGGACCAGAAGCGCACCTTGGAAAAGTTTAGGGGCCTAACTGCAACAGCAGTGGACTCAAGGGGGTCGAAACACACACACACACACACACACACACACACACACACACACACACACACATAGAAAGAGCAAGAAAGAGAGAAAACTTGGATGGGAAGGGGGGTGGGTGTTTGGTTGCATTATATATATATATATATATATATATATATATTGGAAAAGGAAAGTCTTCTTTAAATACCTAAAGATGATGGTGATAGTGAAAAATGAACACGGTAAAAATAGAATGGATCAAATACAAGTGTGAGTCCATTTATGTGGGTCTAAAGGTAAAACAGGGCCACAACAAGGCAACGTGAGAGACAATAAAATTAAACTAAACCACAAAAACCCAAAATTCCTATTACAAAGGAAAAGCACAAACAACTTCATTGTGAGAAAACAGCAATATTAAAGAGGTGGGCGGAACAATGTAAAGATTGATATAATTAAGAGGCAGAACTTGACGCTACAGCCCCAGACAATTTATCGTTTGGGAAATCGCCAGGTTTGGACATTGCTGAACTTCTACAAAAATAAGGGGACTGACTGACTGATTCAACCCTACCAGGACCACACAAAAGACAATAAACACTCCTTGACACAAAGAGCCACCTTTCGGATGAGAATTATCCAGGCGCAAGTTCCACAGTTCAACCTGTGGGTTATATTTACGGCCCCAAGCTATAGACGGGATGCGGTTTCATAATAACACAGCTATTGCATCTCACATTGGGCCGGGGGTTATACGAGTGGAAGTCAATACAAAATATTTAATCATTTTTTTTCCCAAAAGGACTTGGACGTTGTCAGTCCTAGCTCTTGTTTGCTCTCCTCTTCTTCGATTACCCTTCAATGTTTTTTCCTTAGCAATTTCCACCTTTTTGGTCCACTGAAAAACTACCTTGGCGGGAGACATTTAGCGAATGACGCAGAAGTTGAATTAGAAGTGAAACTGATTTAGAAAACAGAGCATGCGGTTTTATGCAGTGTGAGGACTGATAATGAGACAAGTGCCTAAATATTGGTGGAAATTATGTTTAAAAATAAAAAGACAGTTTATGTGTAAAAATAAACGGTTTTCAAGTTGTTATCGTCTTTATTTTCTTTATTTGTTTAACAACTATTTATGACTTACTTATTGACTTGCCCACTTTATATGAGTGAGAACACTTAAACTTAACTGAGTTAATGAGAGAGGTATACCAGCGAATTTGTATCACAGGAAATGATTTACCGAATGGACGCAATCGTTGGGGATACCACTACCAAAGAAAGAAAACATGAAAAGCTGTAACTATTAGTCTTATTACCCACATAAGCAAAATGATGTTAAAAATACTTCTTACAAATTGAAAGCAACATCTGAAGAAATACTATCCGAAGTACAGTTGGGCTTTCTGTAAAATAGAAGTGCCATAGCTAGCTTGGTTCGGGCAGGTGGTGAGACATGATTTGATTGCAAAGACTGAACTTCAAAGAACACTGAGGAGTAGTCAAAGAAAACAAGAGCAAACAAAAGCCAGGAATGACAACATCAAGAAGTTATGGTTTTCTTCTTCTTCTCCGCGTTCACCAGCTGTAAACTCTGGCGGAAAGTTCTGGTTGTTCTCTACTTTATGACTGCAGTCCTGTTCCAGAACTTGAGTGTTGTGTGTGCATCTGTTTGTCAGATCTGACTAATTTGTATGCAAACTGTTGGTTCCTTGCCTCTCAGGCAGATGCACTCCGACTTTTAAAAAAAAAAGAGGTATTATTAACACTATATATGAACATATTTTAATAGAAGACACGATATTAGATGAAATAACATGTGAAAGAATATGTAAAGGAGAAATTAGGAGTGGATCTGGCATGGAGGGACGTATGACAGGAATAGAACGACGCATTTCATCGTGAAGGTGTCTCGATAAAAGCACTAACATACGAAAACCCGCCATCTTTCTCTGTCTTGCGTGAAAAAATGTGTACACATACACTTTAAAAGATAACTTCAACACATAGTTGGAGGACACGGACTTAGCCTCCCTTAGAAGCTTTCTAAAGGACCGTGGACTCTAGGGGGAGTTTACTGACTCAATACTTATTACTTATTACTGATTTAAGAATCGACATCCTAGCACACCGGGCAAATCTATTGATGCTTTGTCTCAAGCAGCAAATGCATTAAGGTGTAGATGCTAGCTGTTACCGTAGCACACTAATAATACACACGTCGTTCTCTTCCTGTCATACGTCCCTCCTTGCTAGATCCATTCCTAACTTCTCGTTCACACATTCGTGCACATGTTATTTCATCTAATCTCGCGTCTTCTGTCAGCATTCGTTCATATACGGTCTTCATATTATCTCCCTTGTCCAGTACGAGTGTTTCCGTAGCTATCACTTTTGTCAAATCCGCTCTTTCATTCCCTGGCACTCCTATATGTTTCAGACAGTATATCCACGTGATTCCCTGCAAGGTTGGCTTACTGATGGGCTGAGGAAATATCTTAACCCATGTACACTTTGAGTGTCTGTTTCTTAGGCGTTGGAAACGAGCTTTGTAACGCCAAGGTACCGGGTTCTATCCCAGCTGCGGGCTTTGCGTGTTGATATGCTTTCGCCTGTGGTATCGAGAAGCCGACTGTCCAAAAAGCAGTGGCAAACTACTGGACATAACTTTGCCTTAAAAAAAACACACACCAAAACAATGATGGGGTTGGTTCTGCAATGTCATGTAAAGGATGTGCAACAAACATGTCCGGCACTCCTGATTTCCCAGGGAGGAGAAGGCACAATAATGATAATAATTAAAACAATTCCACTAACCAAACTATCGAAAAGTAACGTTTATCTCTCGCTTAACGTTATCGCGTAGCAGATTCTGCGTGAACGTTCATCTCTCGCTTATTGTTATCAAGTAGCAGATTCTGCGTGAACGTTCATCTCTCGCTTATTGTTATCAAGTAGCAGATTCTGCGTGAACGTTCATCTCTCGCTTATTGTTATCAAGTAGCAGATTCTGCGTGAACGTTCATCTCTCGCTTATTGTTATCACGTAGCAGATTCTGCGTGAACGTTCATCTCTCGCTTATCGTTATCACGTAGCAGATTCTTCGTGAACGTTCATCTCTCGCTTATCGTTATCACGTAGCAGATTCTGCGTGAACGTTCATCTCTCGCTTATTGTTATCACGAAGCAGATTCTGCCTGCATAGTCACTTCCCACTCAAAGATTTACACAAGAGTGCTTTCACATTCCCACTAATATTAGATTTTAAATCTGTCCGTGCGTTACAAATCTGCTTTGCGTGAATTTTTTACTAAAATGACCCATTTCCCAATAATTTTGTTTCTGGGACAATTTTATTTTTCAGTCAGTGGAAAACCCCAATTTTATACAATATTAACAAACTAGACAGGTTTAAGTGAACCATTTTAGGCTTACAACAATTTAACAAACTATACGAGCAATTTTCTCAGCTTTTACTTTTTCTCATTCATTTCTCATTTTCCTGGCTAAAAATTATGAAGTGTCCTATACTTCACAATCTCATTTTCCAATATAAATCTTCTAGAAATAAAGCAGGGAGTGACCACCACAAAGACAGGCACATGATATAAGCGACACCTTGACTCGGAAAGTGGTCGAGGTGGAAGAGCTCGAGCAAGTCAGTCTCTTTCATGCATAAAGTTATGAGAGCAACGTTCTGGAAAAAATCTCTACATGATGATGAATATCATCATCTGTTTTCAGAGAAGCCATTGTGGGGACAAAAAGCTGCACTTTTGCAATACGAAGGATGTTGTACCCACCAGGACATCACACAGGAGATAAACACCCGGTGACACAAAGTGCCACCATGCGGATGAGGATCACCCGTGGAGAGGTCGCGGAAACCCCGTTAGGCCATATTTGAGGTCCGGCTATATTTAGAGCCCCCGGCAAAAGCCAGTGTGAGGCTTCAAAATAACTAAAAATTGCATACCACAAATATCAATCGCTAAAATACGGAAGAGAACACGTAACTAAGGTGACGACAGAATTGTGCTAAATAATTTGGGTCACAAAGAAGTAGCCTACTGAAGGGACACAATCGTTGGTAATACCACTACCAAGGAAAGGAAATTTGAAAAGCTGAAACAAGTATAGAACTATTAGTTATATCACCCACGCAAGCAAAATAATGCTAAAGATACAGATTATAAGCAAAATCTGAAGAAATACAAGCCGAAGAGCAGACTGGTTTCCGGAAAAACAGAAGCACCGAGGAACAAACTTTCAATATTAAAACTATGATGGAAAAACACGGACAACCTCAACGCGACCTATTATACAACTTCATCGACTTCGCGAAAGTACTTGACCGTGTATAGTATGCTGGGTCCTGGCAAATAATGAGAAAGTTCCACTTCGATAAGAACATCGTAGACACAATTGAAGCACTTTATAAAGATGCAAGCAGTGCAGTACTCATTCAAAATGACAGAGGACGCTTTTTTCAAGACTAGTGTGGGAGTGATACATGTTTGATTACTATACCCTGTCCTTTTCAATTTGTATTTGGAACACATTGTAAAAGAAACACTAGAATATAATGAAACATCCATAATTGTGTAATTAACGTTTTGCAGACGACAAAGATATCATGGCTGGTTCCGAAACAGAACTCCAAGAACTTACTAGAAGATTAGAGACAGTCTGTAGTAAATATTGTATGAAAATTAATGCCGATAAAAACAAGATTCGGGTAAACAGTCACAATATTCAACTACTTACCAACATTCAGATAAAAAGGGGAAACAAACTAGAAGAAGTTGAAACCATTAAATATCTTGGCTCCCACATATAAACGATTGCAGCTGTGCCAAAGACATCAAGACAAGACTTGATAAAACAACAGCGGCGATGTCGCAGCTGAATACGATGTAGAAAAGTAAAATGAGCATCGCAGTTAATGTCAATATTTACAAATCACTGTTATTGTCTATTTTCTTATACGGATGTGAGATTTGGACTCTAACTGTGGAAATGGAAAGGAGGATTTACGCTTTCGAATGTAAATGCTACAGACGCATTTTACGAATTAGTTATTTAGAACACAAAACTGGGTGGGGGCGCTGATCAGTTGGTATGATCCACAATAATCTCCCCACGTTACACAGTAGCTCACTCCTGATTTTGTCGACCTCCAGTCACCCGTCCTTCGCACACTGCTTGGGGGAAAAAGGGGGGGGGGGGTGTTCGGCAATTCGTTGATATCGCGTGTTATATATATTTAAGCACGCCAGCGCTTTTAACACTACAAAAACATTTACAAACTGGGTCTAACTCACAACCCTAATAGAGAGTGCTGCTACCTATGTCACATGCATTTTTTTTTTCTTGGAAGAAAAACCCAAATGCAAGACAAGCCAGAAAGGACAACATAGCTGTAACCCCCCGGACAGCAGACGAGTCTAAAAATGTATAATGGAAGTGACCTAGTTCGGCTGGGTAGATTATCGTAGATCTCACCGGTGGGTCTACGGGACAGTAAAGGCCAAGATATAATTTGAGGGACACTGGGAAAGTCGAGGGGCGGTGGCAGCCTGAGATGCAGTTAGGGAAAGAAAAAAAAAGAGTGGTAGAAAGAGAATTAGAAAGAGAGAAAAAGAGAAAGAGTGAGAGCATTTTTATAAATCATTTACGTTTCCCAGTCTGTATAACAGATTAAGATCGGAGTGAGTGCTTAAGTTTAGAAAGAAAAAAAAACTTATAATATGTAAGGTCTGTCCTTCTCTACACTGAGTAAAAAATGGTCTGCGCTGAAGCTTCTACAAGCACAATTAGTCATGTATTTCTGAATAAAGGACCAACTATTTGACCTAATTTAATAGATAGCCCCTTAAGCCATACTGATTGTTTAGCCGTTCAGTCAATAAAACACACAGAGAGAGAGAGAGAGAGAGAGAGAGAGAGAGAGAGAGAGAGAGAGAGACAGAGAGAGAGAGAGAGAAAGAGAGTCAGTGGCTCAGAGCGACATAAAAGCCATGCTCCTCGTGGTTTACATAACTAACATTATTCAGTTTGCCACCGACTGGCATGAACCAGACCAGTGGTTCTCAACCTGTCAGTCATGACCTCTTTTTGGGTAGAACGACCCTGAGAAAACAGGAGAACAGCATAACTAGAACGTCTTTGCATTGGAACCCTCAGGGGCATAGGAATAAAGAAAGGCCGAAAAACACACGGAGAAGAGAGCTGGAGAATGAAGTTCGATGGGGAGGACATGGGGAGAGCTCCATGTAATGGCGAAGTATAGAACGACTTTGTGTCAGTTGGTTGAGGTCTTATGCTCTATTAGGGGATAGAGAGGCAGAAGAAGACGGCGAACGTTTCAGAGGGGTCGAGTAAGAACATCAGAAAACATATTCGTTGAAGTTATGAAGAAAAAAAATTCTTTGGGGGTCGCTACAACAAAAGAGGACTGTTGGAAGCGGCATTATGACGGTTGAGAGCCACTGAACTAGAGCTTTATATATTTATTTTTTTTTTTTGGAAATTTGTAGAACTCAGAGAAGTGGTCTTTTTTTTTTTTTTTTTATTATATTCATTCATTCATTTCTGCTCTATCCAGGTTTGAACCCACATCCTTAGAATGTGTAGGTGAGCATCTAGTAGCTACACCACAGCAGATCCCTGCATGGCCAGTGAGCAAGATTCAATCGTTATAGAGTATCAACTGTAAATGGTAGCATTCGATGGTCAGAGCTTTGACCTATATTACCAGTGGGCGGGGTTTAATAGAGTATCGGTTGCAGTGAACAAAGTGTTAATTGTTTTTATTCATTTGTTTCTTCAAAATTGGAGGGGTTTAGTGTATAGAAATTCGAGTTTATATAAGCAGTGGCTAGAGTTTAAATGTAAGAGTGTTGACCAGTGGCCAGAATATAATCATCGCAATACTAGATTAAAGACCTAGTGGTCAAGGTTAAATTTTTAGAGCACTGAATAAAAAGATTTATTGAAAAGTATTCAATGATTTGGGCATTTTCTCGCACATACAGTAAAGAGGTTCAGTTGTTGGAGTTTTGACTTACAGACTCGCTGGGCGGGAACAGCGGATACATATTTATTTATGTATCTAATGGCTATAATATTACAGTTTATTTATATCTTTTTGTGTTAGAAAAATGATTTACACATTCGGTTAAACAACATCTACTGTGTGCGGTATTTACTGTAAAGACTGGCTGCGTTGCACCCACTAATATCTTTGAGAACATTTCATACATTTCATATATATATATATATATCACAAATGACTTTTTAAAATCCGTATTTTTAGCTCTGCCAAAGAAACCAGGCACTTTAAAATGGGAAGACCATCGCACAATAAGTCTTATGAATCACAGGACTAAGATTTTACTGAGAATAATTATGAGAAGAATAAGAAACAAAATTAAACCAGAAATCAGCGATGAACAATGTGGGTTTATAGAAGGAAAAGGTACAAACAATGCCATATACATCCTAAGGACATTTTCAGAAAGAGCTATAGAAGTAAAGACTGATTTCTACTTATGCTTCATAGACTATACAAAAGCATTTGACCGTGGGAAGCATGAAGAAGTAATCAAACTGTTAGAAAAATTAAACATTAATGGAAAAGGTCTACGAATAATAAAGAGTATGCATTGGCAGCAAACAGCAGCTATAAGAATTAACAACTTAGGTGCATTTCAAAGCATAAAGAGGGGCGTACGACAAGGATGTCTACTGTCACCTAATTTGTTTTCAATATACAGTGAATATATAATGAGAGCTTTAATTGATATACCCAGAATTGTGGTTGGTGGGCACAATATAAACAATTTACGTTATGCTGATGACACAGTCTTGATAGCAACAAGTCAAAAAGAACTACAGGAAATGATAGACATTGTGGTCTTAGAAAGTGGAAGAATGGGCCTCAGTTTGAATAATGAGAAGACAGAAGTAATGGTGGTATCAAAGAAACGAATTATTCCTAAATATGTAATAAAAGTCGATGGTGTTATTTTAGGAAAAGTACAGAAATTTAAGAATCTGGGCACATGGATAACATCAGTTGGAAGATGCATAACTGAGATAAGAAACAGAATAGGACAGGCAAAAACTGCATTTTATAAAATGAAGAATATCGTGTGCAATATATCCTTGTCATTGAGAGTTAAAAAAAGAATTCTTGCTTGCTACATACATCCAGTTTTAACATATGGCTGTGAATTCTGGACAATCGGTAGGCAGGCCAAACAATTTCTTTTGGCCTCAGAGATGTGGTTTTACAGAAGAATGCTTAGAATACCTTGGACAGCCAAAAAGAGCAACCAAGAGGTTTTGAAAGAGGCGGGAACCCGAACACAACTTATCACAGTCATCAGAAGAAGACGGACATTATTTGTCGGCCATGTTATGAGAAGAGGGAAATAGAACACGTTGTGACCACTGGAAAGATCTGTGGAAGGAGGGATAGAGGAAGACAACGAGAGAGGATTCTTGACAGTCTTGTTGCATGGCATGGAGGTGTGTCGGCACACGAACTGATACATGCTGCAGGAAATCGTGAATTATGAAGAGGCATGATCGCCCACGCCAGTCGGCAAGGCACCTGATGATATATATATATATATATATATATATATATATATATATATATATATATATATATATACATGTGTGTGTGTGTATGTGTGTGTGTGTTTATGTTAGAGATATAGAGGGAGAGAGAGGGAGAAATTGGAGGAAAGTGAAGTGTTGTATCGTTGAATGCACCGATGTTGTCACCACTGCAATGTTGACTTGATAATCCAACCACCACCCCTCCTCCTTTTTTTCGCCCCCCCCCCCCCCCCCCCCCCCACCAACACGTTTTCTTGATTTCCTTTATAAAAATCATTATATTGTAAAGGGTATGTGATAAGTGCAATCGGGAAACATAAAAATTACCAATCTGAAGCAGAAGCTCTAGGGAATTCATGTATATTTCTTACCCATTATGTGTCAGATTTGAAATCATTGGGAAATTATTGTTTGGAGCCTTTTTATGTGACGTTTATTGAAATTTTAAACCAATTTGTCTATTACTATTGAAATATACTTATTGTTTCTGATTCTAATTCAAAAATTTGTAAAGATATTTGCTTTTACTCTGAGATGGGTCGTTATACCCAGGCGGATGATTGCTGAGGAGGAGAGATGGGAAAATGGGAGAGACAAGAAACGATGAGGGGGAGAGCGAGCGTGATGAGAAAGGATAACATGGGTATTATGCCCGCCGTTCTCCCCTTCTCGAATATTGGGGAGCTGGGGAAAAGGGGGGGGGGGGCACTGCATGAGGCAGTGACAGGCCTTAAAGCTGTATTTGTCAGGCAAATTAGTACTGCCGTTAGGCGAGACTAAACACGTGACCACAGTTTTGATAAGCGTGTCGGTGAATAAACTACTCGTATTTCTCTATCACTGGAGCTCCAGCTCTTGTACAAACACTTATATAAACTAGGAAATTATCACACAATGCTAGGTTATCGTCCACATCTTGCCAGCCGCCTTTACTTCCAAGCACATTTCTGGGTATAAATTTTAAGCTGAATTTACCTGGAAGCCAAGGCCATTTTTTTAAAATGCATTCGCCTCAGGGTACGTACGAGGTCAAGAAAGGATTTCAAACCAAACAAAAAGAAGAAACAGACAGCTATACATGTCCTAAACACAAACGACAAGTAAACGTTGCGGCCAGACAGGCTTCATCATGACGCTGCAAAATAATTTACTGTACCACATATGTGAACAAGAATACACAAAACCACTTAACTAACGATCTCCAATAGAAATAAAAAATATGTCTAGTCTTATAATATATAACATGTGTGTGGACACCGGAAACAAATACTCGCCAGGAAAAAAAGGGGGTAAGCAACAAGGGCTGTAGCTCAATGAAATTATGTAAAGCAGTATTGTATTTTGAGTCCCCTAGATCACATGGGACCTATAGGTGGATAAGACAGTTCCCGAGAGACTTACGAACTGTCATGGAGTGGCTAGATTTGGTGACCGTAAACTCTACGTCTAGGACACCTTGGTGATCCTAAGAATTAAAATGCAACGGCACTGGTTTGAGAGCGACGTTTTGCACACACACACACAAAGATGTCGCCTGAACCTGTCAGCTAGACGTAGCCCAGTTTCACCAATGTATTTTCATACTACATCTTTTGAAGAGGATGGTGTAAATAACATTGCGGCTCATGCGTTAGAATGATTCATGCAAATGGAAAGTGGAATTAGGGCGTTCCCTACTGTTTGCTTGAACCACATACGGACCTGTCATGCGTATAAGTCTATCTCAAGACAATGTGCTTCAGTAGGATCAGGAATGGGACATATATGGATACGAACTCAAAACCTTTGTGTCTGCTAGCGAGCTTCCAGTCACCGAGCTGCTGCGGCTGCCAACGGTTATAATGATTATAAACGTACTTTATACAGTCTGGGTTGTGTAACTTGTTCAGCAATTGGTGCTAAGAATATAACTCACTGTTTTCCCTTAGCTTTTACATCCATATCAGTAGTTTATGGCCTCTCCATAAACTTGCTCATAAAGATAACAACGTGATATCATCTTACGTTTCATTCATACCAATAGCTTTTTTTTTTTTTTTTTAGAAATATTTAGCTGTAGCAGGCTATTTATTAAAGTCAGTGTTATAAAATTAAACTTTTTTTTTAGCTAATGCAACGTTTGCCTCTTGAAGGTTAAAAGCTCGAATACGTAGTGGGAACGTTTTTTCTGAAAGATGAACTACTGCAATAATTTCTGAATTTGGTTTCAGGTGCCGCTGGTACTTGATTAGGCAAATATTTTTTGCAGATCTCAAGGAAATATGTTTTGCCTGGTGCTGGTGGGCAGGACCACATGATGAAGAATTTACAGTAGAACCTCAGAATGCGAATTTAATCTGTTCCATGACTCAGCTCGAAAGATAAATAACTCGTATCCTAGCACCCCCCCCCTCCCCACCCCTTTTCCCCCGCTTCCCCCCCCCCTCCCGTTTCTCCTTCTTTTTCCCCATTTAAAGTTATTGTAAATAATTTTAATTCGTTTCAGCCCTCCCAAAATCATCCTAGTAGTTTCAAAATGGCGTTTATCGTTTCGTTAGCGGGAAAATGTGTGGCACTGCAGCGGACAAGGGATTCTTCCGACCATGATGCTACAGTCCATCATCATCAAGTCCCTTGTAGATTGTCTTGCGTCCTATTTTGGCAATATTAAAGTGACCTAATCAGGTTATGTGTTTTTGGGATGCTGTTGTAGATCTCGCCTCTCCTGCTAGTATCCTGGGTTTCGCGAATTCGAAAACTGGCGAGCCTGACTTTACTCGTATTTTGACAATCTCGCCCACTTATATGCTGAAGTTCCAATGTGTAGCAGTTTAGATAACACAGGGAAGGTAAAGGTTCTGGTGCCTTGATGTTTTGAAATTTCCATCAATTTCAGTGGATACCTGATTCCAAGGACTTGCAGTCTTGCGTGTTGTCAATATGCAGCTATTATAATGTGAGACTGACCGTTTTTCTTCGTGAAGCATAGACATTCAACAGCAAGATAACAATAGCAGCATGATGATGATAACGTTGCAGACATTCAAATATATTATTAGATAAGTGTTTTTTATCTAACAAGGATGAACTCTACTTAGCATTTTCTTTTTAAATAGCTGGGATCAATGTTTGTGAGTGCGAAGGCGACTAGTGCATTAATTACATCTGGAAAGATCTTGAGCAGTGCTAACAATAGATGGAAGCTTCAGTAGAAGTGGGATTTAGCTAGGCTAAACATACCTCCCTTTTCACTGGGACAGTATCGTTTTTTAGAAGTGCCGTTCCTTGCTTTACTCCAATATTCTGCGTGCGTGTGTGTTTGTGTGTCAGTGAGTCTGTGTGTGTGCGTGTGTGTGTATGTGTGTATGTGTGTGTGTGTGTGTGTGTGTGTGTGTGCCAGTTGTCCTTTTTTCTAAAAATCCAGGAATAAGCCCCAGAATAGAACGTGCATTTACGGTTATATGTGTAGATCGTATGAGATCTCATTGTTTTAGATGCTTTTTGTGTCTGAAATTTGATGACTGGAATTTTCAGTGCACTATATATATATATATATATATATATATATATATATATATCGAGAGAGAGAGGGAGAGAGAGAGAGAGAGCGAGAGAGAGAGATAATTTCTTGGTGGCATCGTTCGAGTATTAACATCATTGCTGAGCCAGTAATTAATCCTTTATCCCGGGTGACCCAGATTTAACAAAAAGGAGAGTTAAATTGACCTGTTTGGGATGTCCCGTTTTTAGCTCAAAATATCAGTGGCATGTCCCTTTTCGACTCAAATTTTTAGTGGTGTTTCGTTTTCAGCTCGAGACATTGTGGTAATATAAGATTTTGGTACAAAGATCTTTCTAGTCTGCCTCGTATTTCTGTCAGTGCAAACCGTGTAGACTGATGCAATATGCCTATCGACTCTCATCTGACTATTCTGTATGTTAACATTTCAACAATCTTTAATGCGCCATGAGAATATAAGGTTAAATACAACAACAACAACAACAACAACAACAACAACAACAACAACAAACAGACTGATCATCAAATGGTTTTAAGCTGTCAAAAGAGGATTTCATGAAATACGTTTTCAAGATCTGTCAAAAACGGACCAACCCGTTGGTAAGACTAATCCGATCAAGATACCGGTTAACGCTGGATGAAACCGGTCAGTCAGCACCATTTAGGATTAGGATATGTCAGTTTTCAGATTTGTTTATGTCACGAGTCTTTCCCACATTTCGTAAAATGGAGTGGCGCTTTTTTTAAAGACAGAAATAGTGTTGAAAAGTTGTAAGCATAGTTTCAATATGTGAAAAGCTGGCTTTTTGTTAAGTGGATACTTTTTTCATATGGCATTTCCAGCTGGACCAAATATATATGATATTTTTAGCTAGAGGAAATACATATGACATTTCCAGCTAGACCAAATACAAATACTTTCATTCGCTGTATGTAACTAAACCCAACGCACACAAGGACTAACAAAGCTCACTGAAAGAAAGGAACAAGGCAAGCACAAATACAAACGTTTTTTTTCAACCAATGGACCAACAAATAAATAAAACCATAATCATCCAGGAATGTCATATTAAAACAGACACGCGAACTATTCAAAACATGGACAGAAAAATTAATTACAAAACGAAGTGTGAAAGATAGAAAACAGGAGAGGAAATATGAATAAGAATTGATGAACATGTTCAAAGAAAATAAAAAGCAAACATCCGCATTATTTACTTTTTTTTTTTGGTCCATGTGCTGATCTGATGCAGGCGGTGGCGATCATGACTCCGCAATCCTCTCTGAAGGTAGCATCATTGCAGATACTGTTATTTAGGTGAAAAGTCTTTGGCACCCTTCCAGCCTCTAGTCTAACAGTGAGACATCAGAATCACAGCATATGGCGATGACGAGTGTGACTAGCAAGACCTGCTCGTATTAGGAAGTTGCTTTCCTTTACAGCACAAGGCCTGGCTACTATTGTTTGAGATCATGCGCTGTCCCATGCATTATTACCCCTCCCCAAGCCTGGCTGTTTGCGCCAATGGAAAAGTAAAAATGTTTTGAACTAAGCAATGCTGCAGAACCAGCTGGACCTGAAGTGCTGCGCTCTGTCCGCCTATCAAATCTTCACGCCTGTATCAGCTGTCAACTAAGGGTAAATTTCTCGTCTGCCTTACCATAAGTTCTTAGGCCGCATTTCCTTTTTTCGGTTAGTTCCACGATAGTTTTCCCAGAGAACGCTCATATACACACTTTCTCGCTTCTGATTTGCCGACCTAGAGTCAGCCGACCTTGGCACAAGTTGACGGGAGTGCGCCTCAATGCTGTTGATATCGCGTGTTCTATATTTCAGCATGACATCGCTTTTAACACTACAAAAACATGGAGAAACCAGGACTAACACACAAACCCCCTAAAGAGTGCTGCAACCTATGTCACAGGCACTCTCTTTCTCGAAAGAAAAACGTAAATGTAAGACAAGCCAGAAAGCAAACAACGGAGCGGCCCACCCGTAACTCTCACAAAAGTAGACTAGTCCAAAAAAAGTTATCAGTGGAACGTGACCTACTTTCTCTGGGGAGACTAACGTCGAACTAAATGCTTTTTCTTTGATGAGGCGTAACCCCCCCCCCCCCCCACCATCACCACCCCCCTCCCCTTTCCTCCGTCCGCCCTCTTTTTTTTCCCACTCATTCTCCATGCGCTCCTCCGCCAGTAGTCGTTGGTGTACGCCAACAGAGAACAGGTAGTATCTACTGCTGTTGTACGGTCACACAGTCATATCTGGTCAAGCCCTAACAACAGTGTGAATTAGTGTGTATCCACATTAGCCAGTTCCTTTTCTGGTCACTTTCCTGTCCGCATAGGTCCCAGAAAACGTAGGGAGTTTCCTAGTCCTAATGTCTTTGAAGCGGGGTTGACCACAGGGTTGTACTTGAGAGGAAAATCTCTCACTTTTGAGAACTGAACTTGGACCACTACCTAGACAAGAAGGAAAGTTGACTGCTTTGCCATTGTGGCTCTTGATCTGTAGATCATCTGAACAATTAATATAGTAGTTTTTGCTACCTAGATATTTAAGCTGTCTGGGTACATCCTGCTGTCGGTATTATCCACTTTCGTCCTTTTTAGGACGAAATTTTTTGTTATTTGAAGCCCCACCCTGGCTTTTGTCAGGGGCCGCAATTTAGGCAGGCCATAAATATGGCCAAATGTCTGAACGCGGTTTCCGGGACCTCTCCACGGCGAGCCTCATCCGCATGGTGGCATTTTGTGTCATCGGGTGTTTATCGCTTGTGTGATGTCCTGGTGGGGCAGAGATTCATTCATTCATTCATCCTGCTGTGAATGTCCTTGCTTTATTTACCTAGAATGTTCTGACATACGTCTAATGTCTGTATTTATTGCATCTTTTTCGTTGATTTGTCATACAATATTCATGTCCTCTTACCTTTTTAAGAGTGATGGTGTGAAACATGTACACTTTGATATCCTGTTTTATTTTCTCTCCACCCTATTCTCAGCCTACTTCCCTAAAACAGCATATTAGCTACCTAGGGTACTAATAGTCATTACATGACTCAAGGGTCAACATTTACAGACAAACATGAGATACAAACTTTTCATTAGGTTGATTTTTGCACTAAAACTTTTTCCCCCATACCTTTACTCCTTCTTGTAAAAGAATGTTCCCGTGTACATAAAAGAACCTTTTTCACGCCTTAAGCGCATTGGACATAAAGAAGAGCATCCCATATTTTCACAGGCCAATTGGCACTACGTGGGTAATGTGGTCAGCATTACACCGGCCGTCTTTACTTCCACAGGATAGCCATCCTGGTATCCATTTTAGTCTGGGTCGACCTGCTACGCCCCGTACCATGTTAAAAACCCAAGCAGCCAGCAGTGGGTTTCGATCGCTGGACATTGGAATTACGAGTCGGACTCGCAAGACACAAGCCACGGACACCTGTCGTGTACATACTGCGGTAAATATTTTTTTTTTCAGGTTTCTTGCATCTTTACCAGCAGGAATTTGGACCTGACTTTGATGGAAACTACAGCATTGAAAGTCGACCCTTCAAACAAAAAAGACAAAGTACCAAACGTAAAAACTGATGGACGTAAATTTGCCTGGAAAAATTACACAACAATCAGGGGCTGTTGGTGGGTGGTTCTGCAACGTCCTGTAAAGGATACGCAACTAACCTAACCAAACGTAAAATTGCCTGGTAAAACTCCAGAACATTCGCCAAACCGTGATGAGGTCAGTTAGCTTTGCAAAGTCATGTAAAGGATACGCAGCTAACTTGTTTATAGATAGATCGATAGATAGATAGATAGATAGATAGATAGATAGATAGATAGATAGATAGATAGATAGATAGATAGATAGATAGATAGATAGATAGATAGATAGATAGATAGATAGATAGATAGATAGATAGATAGATAGATAGATAGATAGATAGGTAGGTAGGTAGGTAGATAGATAGATAGATAGATAGATAGATAGATAGATAGATAGATAGATAGATAGATAGATAGATAGATAGATAGATAGATAGATAGATAGATAGATAGATAGATAGATAGATAGATAGATAGATAGATAGATAGATTAGATAGATTAGATAGATTAGATAGATTAGATAGATTAGATAGATTAGATAGATTAGATAGATAGATAGATAGATAGATAGATAGATAGATAGATAGATAGATAGATAGATAGATAGATAGATAGATAGATAGATAGATAGATAGATAGATAGATAGATAGATAGATAGATAGATAGATAGATAGATAGATAGATAGATAGATAGATAGATAGATAGATAGATAGATAGATAGATAGATAGATAGATAGATAGATAGATAGATAGATAGATAGATAGATAGATAGATAGATAGATAGATAGATAGATAGATAGATAGATAGATAGATAGATAGATAGATAGATAGATTAGATAGATTGATTGATAGATACGTCATTTCTTTTTCAGGATTTCTAATTTTTTACTGGCAACACCTAGAGTGTTTCTAAAACTTGTTTTCCCCTACGGCACCCTTATCAGGGGAAAACAATTTTCGCAAACCTACCATTAAAGCGGTTTGAATTCTTGGAATAAAGAAGACAAAACAGTGCAAATGTAATGGTCTTCTTCTTCTTCTTCTTCTTCACTTCCTCTTTTACCGCTGTGGGTGTCGAGGGAGATATAAGGTTCTGTTTCTAGCTCTTCTGGCTGCCTCGACCATAGGCACATCGTGCTGTTGTAGAGTTTCTCTGATGTTATCCTTCCATCTTGTTTTTGGTCTACCCCGTGCTCTACGTCCTTCTTCTCTTCCATGTATGCTTTGTATGGTATGGTGTCACAAGGCATTCTCTCTAAGTGGGCAAACCATTTCACTTGCTGTCTTTGTATGTAATCCAGAATTGGTTCTGTGCCGACTTGTTCTCTTATGATCTCATTTCTGATCTTATCTCTTATGGTCACTCCTACAGCCCTTCTCAGACATCTGATTTCCGTGGTTACTAATTTTCTTTTATGGTTTGTTGTGAGTGACCATGTCTGGCATGTAATGTTCAGTTGTCTTTAATGCGATGAATGAAACTGTTGGGTGAATAATTCATTTTTTATTTTTTTTTTTTTTTTTTACTAACAGTTTTGTGAAGTTTAGTTAATTGTACCCTAAGATCACTTGAAGGTTGCTCCTGTATCTGTAAGCGTACTTAGGCCATGCTAAAAGCATTGTTTTCTAAATACAGCTGCACCCAAAACTCTTACTAACTTCCTTCGTGGTATTTCTACATTTAACCGCTGTCTTCGCTGATCTCAAGCAGATTTTGAAATGTCTTGATTATTGCCACGGCACCACTGGCAACCCTGGCATACGCTCGCGGCACTCCTAGGTGCCGCGGCACCAAGTTTGAGAACATCTTACCTAGAGGATCTTATCTTTTCCTGACAATATTGTGATTTTTTCCGCCTATTTTCTAAAGGCACTTTGATCTTTCGTGACAGTATCGTAATTATTGTTATACCTTTATGGGAATTAGGTTTAATGTTTTCCACATCTTTACTTGTAGTATTTGGATGTGTCTCCCTACCTTAACTGAGTAATGTGATATTTCCTGCATGTTTATTTAGATACTTTCCACATCATCGTCTGCAATATCTATAACAGAATAAATGTCTAAACCCAACATCATATATTGTCTCTATAATAAAGGCTGGATCTTAGACTTCAGTCCTCTTTATCCATCATTCCAATTGTACACTCTGTCAGGGCTTTCTGTTCCTTATTATTAACTTCACTTATTTTTACTGACGGTTCTTACCTATAACCTTCTTTACTCTACCAGTATTTTTTTTTAAACCAGATTACCATATATTTCTTTAACCTTTCTCTATATCTTCGTGTCGCTGTTGACACATAAGGCATTCACAAGTGATCTCCATTGCTGATGGTCTGCTGCTTTTCTGCCCATGGTATCCCATGTCAGTTTGCATTCCTTAACATCCTGTTCTTTTTTCCTTCTCCGGGTTTCCTTAGGTCGTCCACGTCTCCTTTTCCCATCTGTTGTCCACAGGAGAGCTGTTTTTGCCAGTGTCACAGGGCATTCTGAAATCTAAGCCATCTCTATAGTTTTACTTTGATAACATTTGCTAGTGATACACATTATGTTTTCCTCCTTCAGTTCTTTATTTGTAATCGTGTTTGGCCAAAATATTTGTAGGATGTATTTTGAAAAATCTCAAGTTTATGTGTGACTCCTGCTGTCACGTTCCAACATTCATTTTCTTCAACCTAACACCCTTTTATTATTTTGAAACCGGACAAGTTAGATCCGAATGCTTTTGTTTAGCACAAGTGTAAACAATAAAAGTAGGAGGTTCATAAAGATAATCATGAACTATTCAAAATCGTGACATCCTTCTGAAGGAATTTAGACAATTTATAGACAGAGAAGCAGTTGACATCAGCGGCGTTTCCAGGAGGGACAGTTTGATACAATTGTTGATCCACACTATTGTCACATATCACGTGCCTGATTAGGGATTTCTCCTTATGAACCAACAGCACTCTGATGTAGAATTAGTGTTGGGATGTCGGCTCGTATTGGTCTAGGCGGTATCCCGCGGACAATATACACCCAACCTATTTCAGGAGTAGGGCAACACAAGCTATGGCACTTCAGAATATATATTCCTAGTCGCCACTTGGCCGGACGTCCCCACTTCTTCAAGAAAATAGCACCTAGACTATGATAGTGTACTATCACAGTCATGTTAACACAGATTAAGATTACTACTTTAAATACATGTACTCCAGACAACTAAGAACAGTGAATGATGGACACTGAAGTCAATCATGAAAAATTCTAAAAACATGTAGTTAATTCAAGAGTCCAGCAAAGAAATTCAGGAGCAACCAGAATGATGAAAGACCAAAACCACAGTATGTCTTACTGATCCTCGGAGAAATTCACAGAGTCAGCCTAGGATCATCATCGTGAATAAGTGTGAACAATTAATATGTGAGCCTGGCATTTTACTATTGACTGATGCCACTTATCTGTTCACACTTCAGAGTCACTGCCCTCAACTGGTTCAGGATTACTTGGACAGGCTGACCTTCTGGGATTGTTCTATCAGGTGGTTGATATGGTAACAAGTCAACCTCAGGTGTCAATCACTAGAGCCCAAACAAGCTCCTGGAGAGGGTATTCTGGCACAAAGACTGTTTCTGGTAGCCATGAACAACTGCCGGACAAAAGGATAGTGAATGTGCATCACCCCTGATAATGTCTGTGACATACTGTAGGATCGCTGTCTGTTGGATGGCAACTGGTGGCCTGTAAGCTGATGACTACACCTTGCTGGCTTCCATGCTGGTGGTAATGTGGACTACTGATTGACTGCATGGCTTCCAAGGAGATATCATCCCAAGCTTAGGATTCCTCCAGGTAATAAACTGGTATTTTGTTCTAGGCAAAATTAAGCATAAAGGCACGGCACTTTTGATTTACATGGAAGCCCGGCTGAGAATGAGAGGGACGCCGAGGAGTGAATTGTCTTCTCGGATTAAGAATATTAACCCAAAGAATCTCTACCCTACAACTGTAAGTTTGAAAATGTAGACTTTTCAAGAGATCCAGAATATATAGAAATATCTATTCCGTCAGATAAAGGTATAAATAGACATGATGGACTATATACCCACCGGACGGGTCTATATTTGAATGTGACCTGCCCGCTAGGGGCGCCAGTGTCACGAATAGTCTAATGTGTTGGGGTAGCGTTGGTCATTCCACGACAACCATGTACAAAGTGACCTCAGTGATACTTTATTTGAATATGTATCTTATATACTGATTAGTATTGGTTGCAATCAATCTACAAAGATAACACACATGGTCATGCACATCCTCCCGATCACATAGACATGTTTACACTACGAGTTACAAAAAGGACATTAAAATGAAACACAATAATCGGTTAACACTTCGTGATCCAAATGAATAGTTCTCCTGTTTTAATGCATTCATTCATTCATTCAGTAGCATGTCCCTCGCGGAACCTCGCTGCCATAACAACCCTCCGGAAAACCTTCCTATCCTGAGCAAGATGTCCTGCGTCTGATACACCCATCTGGAGATCATCTGCCACATCCTGCACCCATCTTCTCCTTGGCCTTCCTCTTCCTCTCTTCCCAGGCATATACCCCTCCATTATTGTTCTCTCTAGACTTCCATGACGTTTCAAGTGACCAAAATATTTCAATTTTCTTTGTTTTATTGTCTTTACTAGCCAACCCTCTTCAGAGGGTTAATTTAATGCATAAATGAGTAAAATAAAGGTATGTGGAAAGCTGAATTTTAAATAACAGACGTTCAACGCTAAATTGTTTTATAACAGATTATAGTTCTTATAGCAGATGTAACAAGTAACAGCATAATGTATTATACTCGTATGCGTAGTACTCAGCTAAGGTTAACTTTTTTCTAAGGTATAATTTCTTTCTGTGCCGTTTCCGTGTGTATTGGTTGAAGAAAATGTTGCCCCTGTCTTACAGCTCGTACTGAACATGATTCTTCTCCGTAGAGTGTTGAACCAATATGTTAGAGCAGTGAGATAACGTTAATTTTCTGTCTGCATTGATGAAATATGGACTGTACGATCGCTTCCATAGAGGCTACCGGACTCTTGGTAAAAGAAGAAGAAGAGCAAGAAAAACAAGAAGAAGAAGAAAAAGAAAGCGAAGAAGAAAAAGTAGAAGAGGAGGAAGAAGAAGGAGGCGGAGCAGCAGGAGGAGGAGCAGGAGGAGGATAAGGAGAAGCAGGAGGAGCAAAATGAGGAGGAACCATGGAGGACGAGCAGGAGGAGGAAAAGAAAGAAGGAGAAGAAGGATTAAAAGGAGGAGGAGAAGGAGAAGAACAAGGAGAAGAACAATGAGAAGAAAAAAAGGAGAAGAAGAAGGAGAAGGAGGAGAAGGAGAAGAAGGAGAAGGAGAAAAAGAAGAAGAAGAAGAGGAAGAAGAAGAAGAAGAAGAAGAAGAAGAAGAAGAAGAAGAAGAAGAAGAAGAAGAAGAAGAAGAAGAAGAAGAAGAAGAAGAAGAAGAAGAAGAAGAAGAAGGAGAAGAAGAAGAAGAAGAAGAAGAAGAAGAAGAAGAAGAAGAAGAAGAAGAGACAGCAGATCCAGCAAACCGTCAAGGCATTTAAATGTTCACGTGCACACACAAACGCGCGCGCGCACACACACACACACACACACACGGATACGTAATGTTCTATTAATTGTCTTTAAGAAATCCTTGAAAATTACTTAGTCAAGCAAGAACCGCTCCCCCCTCCCCCACCCCCCCCCCCTTTCTCTCTCTCTGTATATATATATATATATATATATATATATATATATATATATATATATATATATATATATATATATATATATATAAACAAATGTGCCAGTACACACCACAGAGTGGTACTTATTGAAGTGTCTATTACATTAGCTCTGAAAAACCATAATGCCTAAAGAAGTGGTCCTGATCCTAAAAACAAGTCCTGATATGAACTAATTATGGAAAATATTGAAGAGCCGCCAGAACAAGATATGTCCTCACAGGCTGGTTCCCAGTAATCAGGAGTAAGACAACGTGTGTTCTATTAATTTTGTTTTAAATACCCCTTCCCCCCTTTCCCCCCAACACACACACATGTATATTTTTCATTCATTCATTGGCACCTTTCCGTCTTTCCAGACGATAATGTTATATTGCGAGTGGAGGCATGTGACTCACAGCCCATGGCGTGGGCGAGTGTGACTAGCAAGACCCGCCCGTGTCAAGAAAAGTCTTCCACGATGAAAGCACGGGGTTTTCAGGACCATTGTTAACAGCATTTGTGTTTAATCCGTTTCTTTTCGGACGCTCCGCTCTCATCCTTTCTGCAATCATTTCTGCTTTCAGTCTCATTCCCTTCCTTATATGCCCTTTCAACGGAAGAGAGGTTTATAGACATATGTCTGGCCCTGATCCCAATGACAGCATTAACCATCTAACAAGAAGGGACCAGGCCACCATCTTCAGACTTAGAACGCAGCATACTCCACTCAATGGACACTTAAACAGAATACAGCCACAACACTCCCCAGAGTGCCAGCTCTGTAACTACCCCTACGAAACTGTTGAACACCATCTCTTTGAGTGCCCAGAACTCAGTGAGACAAGAAGAACGCTACTCCCTCCGAGACCAGACAAGTGGAACACCTTGTACGGAGGAAAAGAACAGCTTGTGAAAACATGCAAATTCCACTACATGGCATTGGGCCAAAGGGCGAAAGCTCATGCGCCGCTGGATCGATAACAACAACAACAACAACAACAACAACAACAACAACATGCCCTTTCCACACAACACGGTCCATGGCCATTTTGTTCCCACGAGTCCGCATCAATACCTGTATCATTCATGTCCCGCTTGCACACATCTTTATAACGTAGTAAAGGTCGGCCTTCACATCTTCTTCCTGTCTTTAATTCACCATAAAGGATGTCCTTTGGGACTCTGCCATCCTCCAGTCTCCAGGTGTGACCCAGCCACCTGAGCCTTCCTAGACTGAGCATGGAGAAGACTGTTGTAGTACCTGCTCTTCCTAGTACCTCAGTGTTTGTGATTTTGTCCTGCCTCTTAATGCCAAGTATTCTTATTAGGCATCGCATGTGAAAGCTATTAAGCCGTCTTGCCTGGTGCAAATAGGTTGACCAAGTTTCACTGCCATAAAGCAGAGTGCTGAGAACACAAGCCTGATAGACAGGGGTTTTTGTTTTAATTATGAGCTTTCTGTTTTCCCAAACTCTCTTTGTCAATCTGCTCATTGTTGTTGCTGCCTTACCTATCCTGATGTTGATTTCTTGATCCAGCGATAGTTTAATATTCACAGTGGAACCCAGATAGGTAAAAGGTCTACTGTCTCAAGCTCTTAACCGTCAATGTATACTGTAGGTCTGTAATTTACACCTTGCACCATAACCTCTGTCTTCTTTTTGCTGACTGTTAGTCCAAATTCACAGCACGCATCAGCAAAGGCAGATAGTAAACATTGCAGCTCCTCCTCTGAGTGGGTGGTTATTGCGGCATCATCTGCAAACAGCAGCTCTCTGATAAGTACCTTTCTTATCCTGGTTTTGGCTTTCAGCCTGCGAGCATTGTAAAGGCTGCCGTCAGATTGAGAATGAATGAAAATACCACCCTCCTGATCTCGAAAGCATGTGTCAAAAGAAGTGAAAAGTATATTCCAAAGAGGGAAGGAGCAAGTACACACCCCTGTTTCACTCCATCTTTGATTAAAAACTCCTCCGATGTTACACCATCAAAGTTGATTGTACATTTCATACCTGTGTGGAACGACTCAATAATGCTTAGTAGAGTAGGTGGACACCCTATCTTCTTCAGTTAAAACATGTGCAAGAAAGAATATAAATACTTTGGGAGCATCTTTTACACACAGTGCTGGACTAGACGGAGGGGCTAGGGGAGTTAGAGAGAGAGATAGAGAGAGATAGAGAGAGATAGAGAGAGATAGAGAGAGAGATAGAGAGAGATAGAGAGAGAAAGAGAGAGAGAGAAAGAGAGAGAGAAAGAGATAGAGAAAGAGAGATAGATAGAGAAAGAGAGAGAGATAGAGAGAGACAGAGAATGAGAGAGAGATATAGAGAGAGAAAGAGAGAGAGATAGAGAGAGATAGAGAGAGAAAGAGAGAGTGAGAGAGATAGAGAGAGAAAGAGAGAGATAGAAAGAGAAAGAGAGAGAGATATAGAGAGAGAGACAGAGAGAGAGAGAAAGAGAGAGAGATAGAGAGAGAAAGAGAGAGATAGAGAGAAAAAGAGAGAGAGATAGAGAAAGAGAGAGATAAAGAGAGAAAGATATATATATATAGAGAGAGAGGGTGAGAGAAAGAGAGAGAGAGAGAGAAAGATAGAGATAGAGAGATAGAGATAGAGAGAGAGATGGAGAGAGAAAGAGAGAGAGAAAGAGGGAGAGAAAGAGAGAGATAGAGAGAGAAAGAGAGAGAGTGAAATACAGCATGCCAACAAAGTGACGTATGAAACACACTACTATCTAAACAGAGATAACAATGACAAATATAAATGCAATACGTACACCAACTTTAGGCTAACGGTGTCTGACTTTGACAATAACCACGGAACACGAGATAAAATTGTAATGCCGAACAGCGACCACACAAACACACACATACACACACACGGACACACACACACAGACACACACACACACACACACAGAAAAGAAAGAAAGAAGTTAATGTGAATTTTCTCCCTGAAATGTTAAGCGAGATATATTACAGTGAGTAATCAGTTAGCGTGAACCTGTTCGCAGCACCTAAAATCTAATTCTATTTCTGAGATCAGTTAATGTGAATTTTCACCCAGCAAGGTTAAAGCAGATTGTTACAGCACTCAATGCGAACTATCTCTCCACATTTTGGCATTTGTACGCATGAAATCTTACCTAGAAAGTGAAAACTAATTCTGATGTAACCTACTATATATCAAGTGTCGCTAATGAAAGAAGATACATTAAACATTTGTCATTGTTATACTTTATTAAACGTAAAATTTGTGTGTGTATGTGAAATTGTAAACTAGTGGGTTGTGCCATTTCTGTCCCAGCTAGTTCTTTTGCTAGTCGAACTCGGTTAACGGCCGCATACCTTGATTATTATAGAAGCCCTGTTTGAAAAAAAAAAAAATAGTTACTTTACCACAAGCAAACTATATATAAATTATAAAAAAATATTACCTGAACCCACGACCTTTGGATCCGTCGGCATACGTCTATTCAGGCTTTTTAGACTTTAGAAGTGTAAGTTTAAAGTAGGAGTGTACCGAATAGTGAAAATCACAAATAGCGGGATTAACTATTCGGCCGAATACGAATAGTGTATCATCATCATCAGGTGCCTTGCCGACTGGCGTTGGCGATTATGCCTCGCCAAAATCTGCGATCTCCACATTTTCTACTTTAAAATTTCAGCCAAAATGTAATCATAACCTTACTTATCCGCTGCGCCTTCACGAATACAGATGGAGGATCGGTCGCACCTCGAGATAAATACAAAGACAATTTTTAGCAAGCTGCGGTTGGCATTTTATGCAGTATGATACAATTTGAGTGTGAAACAAGAAAAAACTTTTTTTCCACAGTGGCGAGGAAAGACAATTTAAATTTTCAATTTTAAGTATCTTCATGCCTTCTTTAATATTGTCACAATTTATAGCTGACTTTTCTTGATTTTCGCCGCGTCACCCCTGGCATACGCACCCAGTTTGACAACCTCTGCTGTAATGACTCGGTCGAGTCAGCAGGCAAAGACCTTGCCAGCAGCTGTACCATGCAACCGGGTCGCAGTTTCAGACTTAGGCAACAGCAACTATTGTGTTAATGAGAGAGTTATTCCAGTCCATCGCAGTGTATGCAGAAACGGGTTTAAGGTAACCACTATTCGTATTCAGACCATCGTAAGTATTCGGCCGAATACCGAATAGTTATTAGGTCCCCTATTCGGCTTCGGAGCAAAAACGAAACAGTAAAGACGGTAACACTCACCAAGTACTGACTGGTCTATAAAACACGACGCTATCGCTATGTGTCTGGTGCGTTGTTGTTGTAGGTTTGATGACGGTAAAAGGTGACCACGTCAAACTCTGCTGAGAACAGCTTCGGTTATAACTGTGGTCTGACTTTATTTGCGCCAAGATCCATGGCTTGAATTGTTTCTTGTTCCTGCAGCTGTTGCTTATTGTCACTCATTGTTTGTGATCTTGTCCTTTGTGCGGCATTTTTTGGGGGTAATTATTGACAGAGCAGTTAATTAACATCCCCTTTATCTTGGCTACTTAGGGGATAAAAAGGGGAGGGGGTGTGGTAAATTACTTGGGATGTCCCGTTTTCAGCTCAGAATATTAGGGCTTTGTTCTGTTTCAGTTCAAGATATTATGGTCACCATATATATATATATATATATATATATATATATATATATATATATATATATATATATATATATATATATATATATTGGATAGGCGTAGTGTTTAAACGTTTGTTCTAAAATGTATGTGTAAGGCTCTATGTTAATTTGTCTATGAACATATCGGCGTGTATATATGTCTCTCTTTAAATATGTCTGTATGTCTGTGTTTATCTGCGTTTCTATGTGTCAGTGTATGTAGCTAAGTCGTTGCAAACGAGCTTCGAAATTCCAAGGTCCTGGGTTCGATCCCATCTGATAGCGATTTTGAAGAAGACCCACCTTGGGTTTCTTTTGACAGTAGTATCTCAGAAGCAAGGGCAAGCTATTGTGCGTAAAACTGCCTGGTATAATCACACATAACTAAAAATGCTTGGGTGGCTTCTACAACTTTCTCTAAAGGATACTCAACAAACTTCCCTAATTTTGTATCAGTTTGTCCCCTGGTGTTTACCTGGTTGTTTAGCAGTATACCTATCTCATTTTGTCTGTATGACTGTTTGTCTAACTGTCTACCTGTATGTTTTTTTGTTTTGTTTATCTAGCGACCAGTCTGCCTGAATGTTTTCTCGGCGTGCACGTCTTTATCACTATTATTTACTATTAAGGAAAAGAAACTATTGCCGAAATAGATGAACGCTTTATGAGTTTGTTGTAGCATAAGCAACAGACGCGACAACATTTATAGTAGTAGTCGTTGTTGTAGTAGTAGAAGCAGTTGTAGTAGCAGTGTACAGAAAAATAAAATTAGTAGTAGTAAAAATAGTAGTAGTAGTAGTAGTAGTAGTAGTAGTAGTAGTAGTAGTAGTAGTAGTAGTAGTAGTAGTAGTAGTAGTAGTAGTAGTAGTAGTAGTAGTAGTAGTAGTACTAGTAGTAGAAGTAGTTGTAGTAATAGTAGTAGTAGTAGTTGTTGTTGTTGTAGTAGTAGTAGTAGTAGTAGTAGTAGTAGTAGTAGTAGTAGTAGTAGTAGTAGAAGTAGTAGTAGTAGTAGTAGTAGAAGTAGTAGAGTAGTAGTAGTAGTAGAGTAGTAGTAGTAGAGTAGTAGTAGTAGTTGCTGATATTATTGTGTGTGTGTGTGTGCGTGTGTGTGTGATAGCAATAATGATGATAGTGTTGTTGTTGCTACCACTGCTACAGTGGTGGTGTCTGTTATTTTAGCAATACACTACTTAACAAATATGTCAACAACAGCAAGGGATGGCTTTCCAGCAAGTAGCTACTCACCAGCTGTGTAGCAACATCCACATATGTCACGTTGTCCAGCGTCTCCCACTGCTGACCGGTGCTGGGAAAACTGTAACTCATCCGCGGCCAGTGTTTGTACATCTCGTCGATTATTGTCAATGGCTTCCTAAAAACATGTTGTGTTCGAAGAACACAATAAGAAAAATAAAAGAAATATGCAATTTTAGAAATGGGCAGGTCGATACAACTGCAACGGCAGTAATCGTGACTGCTTCGTGTCATGACACTCTCCCTGTGTGTGTTTTGTTCTGCCGTGGCCTTATTTTGAGACAGGGATGCTAGTTTGACCTAAAGTTAGTTGCGTATCCTTTACAGGACTTTGCAGAACCAACCCCAGCATTTTTTGTTTCTTCTGTTGTGGTTTTTCTAGGCACATTTTACGTTCAGTAGTTTGCAATTGAAAGTAAACGGTCAGCTCTCGGCACCACTAACGCAAGACAAATCGTCCACACCAGGGATCGAACACCACCCCCCCCCCCCATGTATTATCTGTAGCAGTAGCAGCAGTAGTAGTAGTAGTAGTAGTAGTAGTAGTAGTAGTAGTAGTAGTAGTAGTAGTAGTAGTAGTAGTAGTAGTAGTAGTAGTAGTAGTAGTAGTAGTAGTAGTAGTAGTAGTAGTAGTAGTAGTAATAGTAGTAGTAGTAGTAGTTGTTGTTGTTGTTGTTGTTGTTGTTGTTGTTGTTGTTGTTGTTGTTGTTGTAGCAGCAGCAGCAGCAGTAGTAGTAGTTGTAGCAGCAGCAGCGGCGGCGGCGGCAGCAGCAGCAGCAGCAGCAGCAGTAGTAGTAGTAGTAGTAGTAGTAGTAGTAGTAGTAGTAGTAGTAGTAGTAGTTGCTGGTGGTAATTATACAAAGGGTTTGCTAGAATCATATGTTAGGCAGAAAGGTGCTATGCCTTGTTTAAGTACATAATCTTCTTTCTCTTCTTTGCGTCTACCGGCTGGTAATTCCGGCCAAAAGTTCCGGTTGTTCGTCCACTGTTGTTCGTCCACTTTGACTTAAGTCATGTTCTAGAATTTGAATCTTGCGTGCACATTCTTGTTAGAGATTTGCTTTTTTGTTTCTTGCTTGCTTCTCATGCAGATGCGCTCCGATTTCAAAGAAAATATGCCTAATTAGTTGCCTTTTACGACATGCTTTTTCGGGAGGGGTGTTTGTTCTTGCCCTCCCCTCTCCTGCTCCCAATAAAAAGGGGTCCCCGAACCCACAAGGAGGGGGGGGGGGGGGCAAGTATATAATAATAAACCTGAAGTAGACAAGATCGTCTTCATTACGCCAGGTCTTATCCAAAAGGATTAGGTCCCTCTCCGCAGAACGGCTAGTTGACTATCGAGAACGTGACCCAATGCCCGAACTTGGTGACAATCCCAAGGGATCTGTAAAACTCATGCACTGAACCACGCGTCAGTCAAATAAACAATCGAATACCATCAGAGCTCGAGGCAAGTCACTTCGCCACAGACATCCCCCCACGCCCCCCCCCCCCACCCCCTCCCCCCATTTCCACATTCTGGTGCAGTTATTGCAGCCTAGCTGTAAGTCACAACACGACGTGCCAGTCGCTCTTTTAAGGGCAAACACAGCCGAAGAAATTGATCGGTAAGTCTAAATATACAGTACACTGCGCCTACTCCCACCACTCACTTCCCCGTGTAGTTTAATCCAGCAATAAAAGCTCCCATACTGGTCTTTGCGACTTCCACAAATGAGAGACAGTCAACTAATCAAAGGAGACTGGACACTGCCAAATCAACCCATTCGTTCTTATTATAGCGGATCCCAAGTGACACTACTCGCATTCTGTAACAGACTGACCGAAGGTCACCGATAATGGTCTGTTCGGGGAAGAACTGCTTGGGGGCGAGATTCATTTTAATGATGTTTTTTTCTTTAGAGATACGCTGAGTGGCTAGCACACTTGTCTGGTCAATCGTTATGGGTTTAAAGCGAATTTTTAAAAATTGATCTCGGCTCTAATTTCAGGTTGGTCTAATAAATGTATCAGGAAATTTCCTTGGACATAAAGACGGCTAAACTAATATTCACCACATCCCCCATCCAGCAATAATTAGTCTATGAAAAACAGGGAGCATCATGTGCCAAATTCCCTTCGGAGAATGGAAACGGATTATTAGCTGTTTAGTTTTCAACAAACACAATTGTACAAGGGTTGTAGTCGACAGGATCAACTTCATTGCAATATGTTTACCTGTATCAGTGACTCTCAAACTTCCTAATGCCGCGACACTTTATTACAGTTCCCTTATGTTGTGGCGACCCCTGGACAATTATTTTACTTCATAACTTCAATAAATATGTGTTTCCCGGTGGTCTTATGCCACCCCTGTGACAGGGTCGTTCGCCCCAGAAATAAGGGTCGCGACCGGCAGGTTGAGAACCACTGCCCTATATGTTTCGCACAAAGCATGAAATTCTGCACTATAAGGGATATTCGTAAAACCCAATGCCTAGGGTTTTGGGGACAGGAATATATGGTCAGAATATCAAAGCAATGTGTGGGTGCTACAGGGCTGTTAATCTTATTTTAATTGGCTTGCTATCTTGTTTAGGTTCCAACATTGTTTATTACTACAAGGGATTTGTGCATGTTATCGTCAATAAACTTTAGGCTATTTGCCAGAAATCAGAAGGTTCAAATGATTAAAAAGAAAAGGTTTACAAACAAATAATTTTTTTTTAATGAATAAAAAAGATGTCCAAAACATGAGCTTGTGTGTGTCTACATATATTTTTATGCGCATCTGTTATTCACACATGGACACTTTGAGCATGAGCCTATGTGTGGTCTATGCCATAGTTGGCTAACGAGTCGACAGTGGTCTATGGGTCGCCTTTTCCGGCAATTACGCACATGCAGGTGTTTATTGTTCAAGGGAGTTACAGAGATTTCTCAACATATTAGTGAATTTATATATTGAAACAAGCGAACACAAACAACATATTTCGCTCTATGTTGTCATATAGTTTGAAATAATTAAATAAGCATATGATAAATAATGCACACAACTAGTACGTTTATGTAAGCTAATAACTTGTGCAATGTATATTTTGTGTCCATATTATTTAAAACAACTATAGGAAAAAATTGTTTTGAATAATTAATCTGCTGCTGTTTGTAATTGTATCATTACCGGTTTGAGTTGTATGCTGATGACGGCTTTCTATCCGCAATGTTAATTTTGATGTTAGTGATTGTGGTATTCTGAAGATCACTGGTTTTATTTCCCGTTACCCACGTGTTTGTTCCTTATAGTAAAAACAAGAATAGACCCACTGCCTACCAAAAAGCATGTCGTAAGAGTCGACTAATTGGGAGCTTCCTTCAAAGTCGGAGTGCAACTGCCTGAGAGGCAAGGAACCAGAAGTCTGTATACAAATTAGTCAGATGTGTAAAACGGATACACACGTGATACTGAGGTTCTGGTACACTGCAGTCCAGAAGTGGATGAACCACCAGAACTTTCCGCCAGAGTTTACAGCTGGTGAACACACACAAAAATAGAAGATGAAGAATTTCCTGTTAGGACATACTAGTTTCCTGACAAGACATGAGAAGTAGCCAGCGGTGGCACTTTATGTTTCTATGTTCTCTTTTTTAAATTATCTTTGTTGTTGGTATCCTTCTGTCTTTCCAAACGATGCTATTAGGAGGCGTGGCAATCACACTACATGGCGATGGCGAGTGTGACTAGCAAAACATGCCCGTTCCTTGTCTCCTTAGAACAAAGCCAGGGCAATAGTTTAGAGACTATGTGT
>CAJHNH020006667.1:414011-431511 GCA_905116865.2 Candidula unifasciata | reverse complement strand
TCAAAAATCTCCAAAACTTCTGTACGGATCAACACGAATGTTTGCATGTGGGTTCAGATTTCCTTTGTCATTATGAATTCGTAATTTGCAGTTGTACATGGTCTCATTTTTTTTTTTTTTTTACATCGGCACATTTATTTAATCTTTCTGGTAAACTACGATGGAAAGTTCTGACCGTTAGCCCACTTCTGCACTTTAATCTTGAAACTGAATTTTGCATGCACATTAATTTTACAAATCTCGCTCACTCGTATATAGAACTGTTGGCTCCTTGCCTCTCAGTCAAATGCCCTCCTAATCCGGGGGATCCCTAATTAGTCGCCTCTTACGGCATGCTTATTAAGGAGGCAGTGGGTTTAATCCCCCCCCCTCCCCCACAAACACACACACAGAGATGTATCCCCAGAACCCACACGAAGAAAATGGTTTATCTAAGATTATTCTGTTTGATTGTCATCAAGGATACGACTCTTGACGCTGCAGGGATGGTCAAACTTTCGGATAACAGTCCGAACTGAGGAAAACAGATAGACAGACAAACCTCCTGATTACGTTATCAGATTCCAATACTTCTAGTTGACACCAGTAAAAACTTCGCTGGTAGTCGGTGTTTTTCACTCCAACAATTTGCAGCACGTCATGGCGGCGTTCTTGGTGCACAATTCTGCGCGTCAGGTCTGGAACCGAGGTCAACTTGGCAGTGTACGAAATGCAGTTCCCTTCGTTAAGTGAATCTGAAAAGCCAATTTAAAATAGTTTGCAATTTGGAAGATAAAAATCTCACACACACACACACACACACACACACACACATATATATATATATATATATATATATATATATATATATATATATATATATATATATATATATATATATATATATATACACAGTGTAACCTTCGCTCTCTGGCTTAATTTGTCCCTGAAAGCTTTCAGAAAACCGATTTACTCCAAAACTGAAACCATTCTCTCTTATTTGTTCTTTTTACATTTTTGAATATAGAGGATTGCTCATTTAGGCTAACTTTTATAATAATACTTTATGCGTATAGAAAAAAAACGCAGTAAAAAAAGTGTCCAAAATTATCAGAAGACAGAATAAGTACACTAGTTAGTGGCGTATCTTTTACTGTACGTTGCAGAACCAACCATAGCATTGTTTTGCTGCTGTGGTTTTTCTAGGCAAAATTTACGTCCAGTAGTTTACCAATGCTCACTAAGGGTCAGCTTTCGGTACCACTGTCGAAACTAACACAAGACTAATCGTCCGCACCTGAGATCGAACCTGCACCCCGGCATTACCAAGGACGTTCGCAACGCCTAAGCCACATTCGCATATTTATGTACACTAAACAGATGAATTATCAACGAAAATATAATATTTTTTTTACTCGTACAAAGAACAGTTGATGATATATATAAAAATTGATCATGGTGTTTCTCCACCTTCTGAGGGTATTTCAGTTCTATGATAGATCATTCTTGATGTTCTTCACTAAAACCCCTTTATCAGCATTCACAACTCCCATGCTTTTAGCCGACAGACACAAATTAGAAAAGTAACAGACTAATGTCAAAGCCCGCGTTGTCTTTCTCTGCTTTACAACTTGCTTCAGTTTCTTTTCAGCCGAGTTCATGGTCCTGTAAATCACTGACAGTGTCAAGGACGCTTAAAAAATGGAGGATGTTGAAATGCATTTTCCAGAATTCCCAGTGTTCAGTGTCAAACATCGCATTTAAACTACTTAGCTCAGAATTTCTTTCAATTCGTGATGACCAGCCGGTCCATAATAAACTAAAATAAGTAAAGGACCCTTTCCACACGTTTATAGGTCATGAGTGTCAGGACCTAAACCCACGACCTTGGGATCAGCTACATCTCCGCGGCTCTCATTGCTTTCTCATAGACTGGATTAAAGGATTCCTGTTAGGGGGTAGGAACCTTACTGTGTTAATGTCCTTACTGGCTTATCAGCCTAGCTTGGTGAATACGCTGGAGCATGCCACACACACACAAAATCATGAAGCTACACTACAATTTTAGCAGAGGTCTGCAATAAAAATAGCTCTTCGTCGTAGAATCATCTTGTGAAGTGCATGGTTTCAGGACTGACTGGTTTAGGCTTGGGAGTTTATAACCTGAGACTGTAATGTTTCCCGAAAATTTTATTTAGAAACCAAATTATTCCAGAAAGACGTTCTAGAACTCGGGTTCCAATGGATTGTTAACGTTACTATGTTTAATACAGAACTGCTATGAAGAAAATACTGATGGTTTTGTCTTAGTTCGCATGAAGACCAATTAAGCAGACCCTTAACTATTTTCGACATGTTTGCTAATGAGCACTGGAGATTCCCCTCCTCCTCCTCCCCCCACCCCCTTTTTCAATGTGGGGGTTCCAGAACACATGCAGTGAAATAATGATAATGGGAGGAATAGATTACACAACAGACAATAAATGTGATAATGTGTATACTATAGAACACCTAACCATCATAGCTGACAGAACTTTAACAATCCAGTCTGCTTCAATGATGAGACGTGGCAACAACAGAATAGTTAAGGGAAAAGACAAACAATATTAACCAGCATAGTTAACTATAGTCGAGGAGGAATCACATGGGCACACAGTTGCATATCCTATACGTTTCAAGACAACCCAACCCCAGCATTTTTTGGCTGTTTGTAGTTTTAGTAGGCAATTTTACATTCAGTAGTTTGCCATTGCTCCCTCAACGAATCCACGCTCACGCTGCTGTCGTAGTCGACTCAAAACTGTCGGTTGGCAGACCGCCTGCAGCTGAAAAGATCCCGGTATGAAGGAAATACTAAACTGTATTCATAACCCCTAAACTATTATCACCGATTCATGGACATAGGAAACAATAAACTAAACTACTGACTTTCTGTTAATTAAGTAAACCATATCTAAGAATGCAGATGATCACACTCTGTTAGTGTACGCGCTATGAAGGCAGTGTGCTGCAAGCCTTTCAGTCATGATTCTCATTTATTCATTCATTCAGTAGCATGTCCCTCGCGGAACCTCGCTGCCATAACAACCCTCCGGAAAACCTTCCTATCCTGAGCAAGATGTCCTGCGTCTGATACACCCATCTGGAGATCATCTGCCACATCCTGCATCCATCTTCTCCTTGGCCTTCCTCTTCCTCTCTTCCCAGGCATATACCCCTCCATTATTGTTCTCTCTAGACTTCCATGACGTTTCAAGTGACCAAAATATTTCAATTTTCTTTGTTTTATTGTCTTTACTAGCCAACCCTCTTCAATATTCAGCTCTTGATTCTCACTAGTATTAAATATCTCAGTGTTTTTTTTTTTTTCGATCGGACTAACAATTCCATCACATGTTAACACAAAGGTTGAAAGAAATGAATTGGGGGCAATTAAGAGCATGGAATATGAGCCTACAAATGTTGTTATGTGCTGCCCTTTTCTCCTTAAATGTTCTACTAAAATCAACGAGAAGGGTGCCCCCGCGCCCAACTTCTTCCTCATAGGGAGCGCAATGAAGTTTCAAGTAGGGCGTTATGCAAATTTGTAACGTAAGTGCAGTGGTACTTGAAGTAATCTCTTATACTAACATTTTAGTTGGTGTTTCTTTTTTTTTTTTTTTAAATAAGTAAAATACTTATTTCTTGAAAACTATTTATCAAACAAACCGACAACGATGTTTTTGTTTTCTATAGCAGTTTATATAACAGTTTTTTCAACCAACATTAAAAATCTAATTAATATGAAAACACGCTCATTTAAATATAGATTAAATTAGGAACACATTACCACTAAAGCCATACTTCCTGTTTGCCTTGTTGAATCTATCGTCCTCCTCTTCCTAATCGCATTTTGTTATGTGAGGGTTGAGGGGGGGGGGAGGGAGGGAGGGAGGGGGGCGGACTCCTTGCCATATACTCAAGGAGGCCTAGGAATCTTGTCAAATACCCAAGGGGGCGTGGGGATCTTGTCATATACTCAAAGGGGCTTGGGGGTCTTGCCATGTACACTTGGGAGTGTAGGGGTCTTGCGATGTACACTTGGGAGTGTGGGGGTCTTGCCATGTACTCAATAGGACGTGCTGGTCTTGTCATATACTCAAGGAGGCGTGGGGTCTTGTCATATACTCAAGGAGGCGTGGGGTCTTGTCATATACTCAAGGAGGCGTGGGGTCTTGTCATATACTCAAGGAGGCGTGGGGTCTTGTCATATACTCAAGGAGGCGTGGGGTCTTGTCATTTACTCAAAGAGGCGTGGGAGTTTTGTCATATACTCAAGGAGGCGTGGGGGTTTTGTCAGATACTCAAGGGGGCGTAGGGATCTTGTCATATACTCATGGGGGAGTGGGGGATCTTTTCATATACTCAAGGGGGAGTCGGGGATCTTTTCATATACTCAAGGGGGCGTGGGGGATCTTTTCATTTACTCAAGGGGGCGTACGGGTCTTGTCATATACTCAAAGGCGCGTGGGAGTCTTGTCATATACTCAAAGGGGCGTGGGAGTCTTGCCATATACTCAATGGGGCGTGCGGGTCTTGGTAATATACTCAAGGGGACGTAGGGATCTTGTCATAAACTCAAGAGGGTGTGGGAGTCTTCCCATATACTCAAGGGGCGTGGGGATCTTGACATATACTGAAGGGAGCATGGGGACCTTGCCATATACTCAACGTGGTGTGGGGGTCTTGCCATTTACTCAACGGGGCGTGGGGGGTCTTGCCATTTATTTAAGGAGGCATGCGGGTCTTTGTCATATACTCAAGGGGACGTAGGAGTTTTGTCATATACTCAAAGGGGCGTAAAGACCTTGTCATATACTCAAGGGGGCGTGGGGGTTCTTTGCATATACTCAAGGGAGCGTGGGGTATCTTTTCATATACTCAAGGGGGCGTACGGGTCTTGTCATATACTCAAAGGGGGGTGGGAGTCTTGTCATATACTCAAAGGGGCGTGGGGGTCTTGCCATATACTCAATGGGGCGTGCGGGTCTTGGTCATATACTCAAGGGGACGTAGGGATCTTGTCATAAACTCAAGAGGGTGTGGGAGTCTTCCCATATACTCAAGGGGCGTGGGGATCTTGCCATATACCGAATGGAGCATGGGGACCTTGCCATTTGCTCAACGGGGCGTGGGGGGTCTTGCCATTTATTTAAGGGGGCGTGCGGGTCTTGGTCATATACTCACGGGGACGTAGGGATCTTGTCATAAAGTCAAGGGGGCGTGGGAGTCTTCCCATATACTCAAGGGGCGTGGGGATCTTGCCATATACTGAAGGGAGAGTGGGGATCTTGCCATATACTCAACGGGGCGTTGAGATCTTGCCATGTACATCTGGGGGTGTTGAGGTCTTGCCATATACTCAATGGGGCGTAGAGGTCTTGTCATATACTCAAGGCATTTTTGGGGTTTTGCTATATACTTAAGAGGGCGTGAAGGTCTTGCCATATACTCAATGGGGCGTAGGAGTCTTGCCATATACTCAATGCGGCTTTGAGGTTTTGCTATACACGTAACGGGGTGTGAAGGTCTTGCCATATACTCAACGCGGTGGGGGAGGGGGGGGGGGTCTTGCCATTTACTCAAGGGAGCGTGGAGGTCTTATTATGCACACCTGGGAGCGTAGGGGTTTTGTCATATACTCAAGGGGACGTGGGGGTCTTGTCAAATATTCAGGGGGCGGGGGAGTTTGAGTCTTGCCATATACTCAACGTGGTGTGGGGGGGGGGGGGTTGCCATTTACTCAAGAGGGCGTGGGGATATCGTTATATAGTTAAATAGAAGGGGGCGACCACTAACTTAAATGAACGAGTATGGAACGAAGAATGAAACTTTCCTCCTGTGCGTTTTGGGAACCCGTTTTGGGAAGCGAAAAAAAAAAGAAACAGATCCATTGATCCCCTGACAAGCATCTTGTAAAGATCGATTAATTATGCGTGCTTCCTTCGAAGTCAGAGTGCATCTGTCAGAGAGGCGAGCTAACGTTCTGCTTACAAATAAGCTAAATCTGTAAAACTCAAACTCTAGAACAAGTCTAAAGTCCAGAAGTGGACGAACAAACAGAGCATTCCCCCAGAGCTTACAGCCGTTTACTACTAAAAAAAAAAAAAAAGAGAAGAAAAACGAAATCATTGCCTGGTATTATTTATTTGTCAATAATGAAGTGAATAAACTATCACTAACTTACCCTTGACACCAGCTACAGCACACGAGCTATGAACAATCATAAACAGATACAAATATCCGATAATGTCTGCTGCATCGGTCATCTTACGGCTACTGTTTTCATAAAACTGAAATAGGTAAAAAGTTAACTTTCTTATTTGTTGCTAGAATTCTTACTACGAATATTAAATTTTTGAAGTTAACAATTGTTTAACAGTAAGAGCGTGTCTAATATAAAAATTTAAATAATTTGCAGTTTGATCAATTTAAATTTCAAAACTGATCAGTACTTAATAGGAGTCGCTGTGGCGTTGAAGGCTAGACGCCTGCCTGCAGATCATAGAGACGTGGTTTCGGGTCCTGACAAAGCCGGATTTTTTTTTTTTTTTAATGACCTTGACTCCCAGGTCGACCCAGCCTTGAGTGGGTACCAGGTACAGTCCTGGGAAATAAAGGCGGCCGGAGTGATGCTGACAACATCGCCCACGAAGTACCGATGGTCTATAAAAGTATAGATCTAGACTACCAATATGAGTTTGTAAACTGTACGTTATTTGTAAACTATACGTTATTTGAAAACTATCTGTGCACGAAGCCTATTGTTATAGACGATTATATCAATAAAACACGATTATATCATCAACGTTTGCAGCAGGTACTGATTAACTACACCACACAATCAATTTAATTAATTAGTAACTCCAGTTTAGTTGTGTGTTTTTTGTTTGTTTTTTTTCGAACGTTACAACAGGCCACCGGTGTAAACTAAACAAACTCAGCCAAATAAAAATGCGCATCTAAGCGTTGCCAAACAGGGTCGTTTGTTGATGAGAGAAAAAGATATACTGATACTTTTTACACAATGTAATTAATCAAGCTAAACATACAAATGATGTTAATTAGTATATAATATTCAGTTAAGAATCCAACACATTACAAGACATATTCTTTGCTGTTTTGCCTGCTATCTGTTCGAAGTTCTAGGAGGAGATATGAGAGTCACTGTGTTTTTTTTTTTTCTATTGCGCTATATAATTTGTTCTTCATTTCTCTAATATTGCTTTTGATGTAGCCTCGCTATCTTGTGTATGATCTTCCTCTTGCTCTGTGATCATCACACATTTATTCAAGTAACTTTATGTGCTATTTATTAGCAGGGCATTCTTGTCATACATCCAAAAAATTTCATATATTTCTATTTTTTGCCCAGGCAGCTCATCTGAGATATCGCATCCCAGTTGCTCTAATTTTCCTCTCTTTGTTTCAAATAAGTTTGTTGGTCTCTCTGCGTATCCTCTTTTTGTCGCCGTTGACACATAGGGCATTTACGAGTGATCTCTTTTGGTAAAGGTTTCCTGCTTTTCTGCCTATACTATTCCATGTCCGTTCACATTCATCCAGTTTATATGTCACTATCCTTTAGGTTTCTTTAGATCGCCCTCGTCTCCTTTTTCCATCTTCCGTCCATTGGACAGCCGTCCTTGCCAAAGTGTAACGAGGAATTCAGCAAACGTGTCCACGCGTCTACATCTTCTTCATTCCACAACGTGTCTCAGTAATATATATATATATATATATATATATATATATATATATATATATATATATATATGTGTGTGTGTGTGTGTGTGTGTGTGTGTGTGTGTGTGTGTGTGTATATATATATATATATATATATATATATATATATATATATATATATATATATATATATATAAAGTGTATTTTAAAGATCGCTTTGTTTTAATATTTCCGTTCTTGTTTTGTTTTTTTAAACACCTCTGTGGAGTTAACGCACAATATACAGCTATAGCGCGCGCGCGTGTGTGTGTGTGTGTGTGTGTGTGTGTGTGTGTGTGTAAATTACAGCTCTACTCACAGTCCATTCTACTGGCTAAATTGCTAACAGTATTAGGATGAGGCACTCGAATATCGGGAAAAGACATCATAAATTGTTGAACAACCACACTCAAATGCCTACCATCATTAAGGAACACGCGCTTAACCAACATTACTCTTTCTTCAGTCGTTAGCACCATAATGGTAAGATCGGTTTCTAAAAACACTGGTATACAGAGGTGATATTCTAAAATAACGGTTACATAGGGCTTGAACACGACGTAAATCATAAATTTAATTACAAATAATTGATTCCAAAAAGTATACAGTCATGAAACATACACAATATTTGCTTTTGTTGACACATGTGGAGTTTTATTGTCAAACATGGTGTTGTCCGCGTACCAGGTTTGCTTTGCAAATTTCTATGTTGATTTCACTATCCATTCTTCAATCGGAAATGAAAATTTATCTTAGATCCTGAAATGCACAAGTATGTTTTTATTTGTGTTGTTATTTTTTTTTTTTTCTTTTTTTTTTTTTTTTTTTCTTTCAGCGTGTTTGCATTGAAATCGTTTGTTCCTAACTGTGTATGTATCATCATTGTCTATGTATTTGCAATGTTTATTTTAATTTTATATTCCTAACACTCAATAGGATTTAGTTGGGCCGGTCCTAGAGAACAAATTTGGCTATATTTATTAAACCTTTTATCTGCTGACTTTAGATTCTCACAAACTTTGAATAGAAGTAATTTTTTTTTCTATGCCGTCGGCAACAAAACATGGGTATTTAAAGTACTTATCAGTTTTAAAGCTCCAATACATAAAGTCGCAGTTATTAAATATTTACATTCACAGTACAACAGCCAGAATATATGGAAAACTAAACAAACCTACAGGAAATATACAAAAACGTATAAATGTGTGCCTGTGTGTGTATTTATATAATTATACAAATGAAGTATTCATTGACCATATAATGCATACGCATATATACAAGTAAACAACGAAGAAGCAAAATTATAAACATTATCCCAAGCCAATATTGGGAGTTGCGGTGGCGCAGTGTCTAAACTATCGCCAACAGGTATGGGGCTCTTGGAGTGCGAATCCGTATAGAACTTTTTTTTTTTTTTTTTCAAATTTGGATTCCTGTTGACCCAACATTAAATAGGGATAAGAAGCTATGACCTGGCAAGTAAAAGCGATAATGGTCACATCGCACAACATATTCCGATTGCTCTAAAGAAGTATGAGTTTAGCAAGATTTTGATGATGAGACAGTGGTATATACAAGACCATTGGCTTACTTACATAGAACTACCTAGAAACAAAATTATAAACATATATACAAGTTTACAGTAATTAGCCAAAATTACTATAGCTCATTATACGTCACCTATATGTTAATACTAATCAGACTGATTTAGATATCTTACACAAGTCAAGACAATTAAGTGCTTACATTCGCTAAAGTGTATCTGGCTGGCGAAATGTCTTATTGTAATGGAAGAGTATTTACTGGTGACTTTTCTCATCAACACCGCATTAGCTGTGCTGTCAAAAAACCAAACCGACAATCAATCAATCATAGGAGGGATTCGTCTCAAGTTCACGATTCAACTAACGCCCGTTTCGGTTAAATGTGTTCGGTCACGTTTATCCTTGCTATGTTATAGTCGTTCACAGTGGCATGCAACTTTTCGTTTTTTGATGTCCCACCCTGGCTTTTGCCGGGGGCCCTAAACATAAAATAATGGCCTAACGTCTGAACAGGGTTTCTGTGACTTCTCCACAGGTGATCCTCATCTGCATGGCGGCACTTTGTGTCACTGGGTGTTTATCACTTTGTGTGATATTCTGGTTGAGTACAATTTGCATGCATACAAACTTTATCCTTGCAATATCATTCAGGTGGCTGGAACGTTAGGGGATCCAAGATCTTGAACCCCCCCCCCCCCCCCTCCCTCCTCCCCCACAAACAGAAACAATTTAAGGCGTAAGGGCTGAAAACGTTAGTTCCCCCCCCCCCTTTTTTTTTTCCCCTCCTAAATATCAGCCGGAAACTGTATGTGGGAGAAGTATTAAAAATGGAAAGTTTAAGGAGATTTTAGCAATATGAATACTTTCTTTTTGGGAGTTGCCATGGTGTAACGGCTAGACGCTTGCCTGCGAATCGGAAGGTCGTAGGTTCGGATCCTGACGGATCCAAACTTTTTTTTTTTAAATGACCCCCCAGGTCGACACTGCCTTGAGTGCGTACTGTAGGATTAACATCCTAAGGATAAGAATCAAACGGGTAACAATCTCAATAACCCCGTTCACAATATAGCAAACTTGTACTGGGGCACTACCAAGTGGTAAAACAAAAGCCTAGATCAGTGTAGGTGGATGTTGTGCACAAAAAAAACTGTCTTTGCCTTTCATTTAAAGTATACGGTGAAGCAAAGGACCCTTTCCTGCGTCTTCGTGTGTATTCGCTCTGACATTATATACCTTACACCCTTAGTTTTCCCGTTTTCATATAAATCATTATGTTGTCCCGTGTGAATTTCGAGAATTTGAATGTCAAGTTTGTATCATACTTTATGTTGCTTGATGCATATGTGAAGATTCACTGTGTCACATATGTAAAGTAGGACACATAGAATGTCAGATTTGTTTAGCACTAGATTTTACTGGATTCAAGCCTTCATGCGTATTGTCCATTTAGGGCTAGACCTACAATTTGTAGACCAATATGCACTCGGTGGGCCGCCTTTACTTTTCAGGTTTGCATCTGGTATCCACTCAGGGCTGGGTCGCTCTGGAAACCAAGGTCTTTTTTGAAAAATTGTATATGATAGTACTTTTTTTTTATTATTGAAGGGAAAGAATAAAACCTCAACCTTTGTTCTTGTTATTTCATGCGTTATGTGAATAGAATGTAATGGTACTTTTATTTTAGTTATTAAAGGGAAAGAATAAAACCTTAACCATTGTACTTGTTATTTTATGCGTTATTTCCCTTATAGCTTTTCTTTTAAAAGCCCTTTCCGACAGATTTTTTACTACAATTTACAGACGCATAAACAAACAACAGAATGGTGATAGAAATAGACTGAAATAAACCCACATAAGGAATATTAGTGTCAGTTTCTCCGAAGGCAGTTTTTTTTTTTTTCCCGTATACAATGAACGGCCTGTAATTACTGCCTTTTTTATAAATTAATCAAGTAACAGAAAGTATTGTGAACGGCACTCATAGAAAGAAGTAGAAAGATAAAAGAACACACTAGACAACATAAAAACAGGAAGCTACAGTTACCGTGCCGGGAATTGAACCTGTCACCTCCAGACGCCTCGCCATGAATACAAGTGCACTAAGATACATGGTCAACTAGGCACCCCCAAATAAAGGTGTCTCATTGGCCATGTCTATCGTACAGCTTGAAATCCACGACTATGGAATACGGACAGAATTCATTTCAACCCATTGAAATGGCACCATAGGTTACAGAAATTTATATTAACGAAGCAAATGTCGAATAACAATCACAGCAACAATTTACGAACACAGTAGACCTTATTGCCTTGTCTAGAATACACAAACATTTAAGAAAGGTATTTGATTTGTAGGTTCCGGTGTGTATACGTCATTCCTATAAATAAACAGAGGGGGGAACCATTTGAGGCCGTTAAATATTATGAATTAATCAAATACCACTTTTGCGGCGTATGCAAGGGGCTCTTTGAGTCTGAGGATTAATCCAGTCATCCCCTTGCGAGATGTCATTTTTCCTCTATTTTGGAGCCCCTACCTGGCTCTTGCCAGGTGCCGCAATATAGCCCGACCATAAATATGCGGTTTCTGGGACCTCACCACGGTGAACCTCATCCACGTGGTGGCAATCTGTGTCATCGGGTGTTTATCGCTTGTGTGATATCCTGGTGGGGTAAAAATCAACACTACCCTGAGGATTTCATCATCATCATCATCAGTTCTCGTTATGCCTAGTGGCACATGAGGCTTCAGAGAGAACTTTCCATGCTTTCCTGTCCTGTCCAATCTTCAGTGCAGTTTTCCAGTCAAAAAAGCCGCACTCAGGTCACTTTCCATCGTTCGTCTGCATGTTGTTTTTTTGCGCCTGTTTTCTCTTTCCCTCTGGTGTCCATGTGAGAGCTGTTTTGGCAGGTATATTCTCATAACGTGGCCAAGCCATTTCCATCTTCTCTTGGTAATCATACTGTCTAAAGTTTCTTGGTTTGTGGCTTGAAGTAGTTTAGTGTTTGAGATTGGATCTGGCCAGAAAATTTTGATAATTCTACGTAGACATGTGTGGTGGAAGGTGGACAGCTTGTGTGCATCCTTTCTGGTCATTCTCCAGCATTTCGCTCCATAAAGAAGAACTGGCAAAATGATGCTCTTGTAGAGCAGGTTCCTCTGCAGTAATTGTTGGATTTCCAGATTTGCCTCATCCTTCCAAAAGCAGCTCTAGCTTTGTTCAGACGTGACTGTATGTCTTCCTCTGTCCCTCCCAGTAGGGACACCACACTGCCAATATATGTGAAATGTTCTACATTTTCAAGTGATTGGTTAATTATGGTCACTGGTTGTTGGTTTGGACTGTTTGTCATGATCTTAGTTTTCTTTGTATTTATTCTCAGTCCCACCATTTCTGCTCTGCAGTTTAGTGTGTTACTTTTCTCTTGTATATGTTCATGTTTATGTGATAGGAGTGCTATATCATCTGCAAAATCAAGGTCCCCAAGCATGGTGAATGGAGTCCATCGTATGCCTCTTAATGTCCTGTCTACTGTGTTCTTTAGTATCCAATCAATCACAAGGTTGAAGAGGAGAGATGACATAACACATCCCTGTCTTACATCCGTCTTTACTGGGAAAGATGTATTGTAATGTTTTATACTGCAGGAAAAGTTTTTATAGAAGAGAGCAATTATGTTGACTATTTTTTCTGGAATTCCATAACGTCGTAAAATTTTCCACAGACCGTCTCTATGGACCCTGTCAAAAGCTTTCTCAAAGTCCACAAAATTAATATATATACTTATCTGCCATTCGTTGCATTGTTCTAAAATGTTACGTATGGCGAAGATGTGCTCAATTGTTCCTCTGCCCTTTCTGAATCCTGCTTGTTCCACTCGTAGGCATTTATCTACTCCTTTTTCAAGCCGCATTATGATGATTTTACAAAATATTTTGCTTGGTACAGAGAGTAGAGTAATTTCCCTCCAATTATTGCAGTCTGTTAATCCTTTTTTGGGGATTTTGACTATTGTTCCTTCAGTCCAGTCATCAGGCAACATTTCTTTTTCCCAAATATCCTTGAACAATGGTTCTAGAATGCTAGCAGTTGTGTTGGGATCTACTTTGAGAAGTTCTGCTGGCAGTTCGTCTTTGCCTGGTGCTTTGTTGTACTTTAAAGTGTGGATAGCTTTAAAGATTTCTTGTTTGCATGGTGGTTCAGTAATAATGTCAATGTCCTGAGAGGCTGGTTGAATATCTGGGGGATTTTCAGGATCAGGTCTGTTCAAAAGGTCAGAGAAGTGTTTAGTCCACTGCATGTCTTGTTTTTGTACTGTGGTGAGCAGTCTGCCTTGGTTATCTCTGATGGGTATGCTGTGATAATTGTTTCTGTTTCCGCAAATTTACTGGGTTAATTTTGTGTAGGGTTTGTAGATCATGTGCTGCTGTTTCTGCAAAATTTTCCATAAATCTTCTCTTGTTAGCTCTGGCACTTTTCTTGGTCATTTTATTTAGTTCGCTATATTATAACATTAGTTTGTCTTTCTGACGTTCTGATTTAGTGTGATTTATGAGGCTCTTTATTCTTTTTCGCTTGGCAATATAGTCCATGGTTTGACTACTTATCCATTCTTTGTGGTATTGTTTCCTGGTTCCTAATATGTTATTGCTAGTTGATTTGTATGTTTCTTTGATCTGGTTCCATCTGTCTTGAATGCTGATTGTAGTTGGAGTTTCTGGATCACTTGATAGGGATTGAAATCTATTCTTGAGTTCTACTATAAATTTAGTGGCAATGTCTTTTTCTCTTAAAAGGTTAACATTGTGTCTTAACTTGCGTGTAACTTTTTTGAGTTTAAGTCGTAGTAGAGCGACTACAGGGTGATGATCGCTTCCCACATCTGCTCCCCTTTTGACACGCACATCGAGTAGGGACCCACGCCATTTTCTGTTTACCATGAAGTGGTCGATCTGGTTTACATCTCTTCTGTTTGGGAATATCCATGTAAGCTTGTGTATATTCTTGTGAGAAAATAGTGTTCCTCCTATAACAAGTCTATTCGCCGTGCAGAAGTCGCTCAGTCTTTCCCCGTTGTCATTAATTGTACCACATCCTTGATTTCCTATTGATAGTTCTCTATTCAAGTTGTTGTTACCAACTTTTGCATTGAGATCTCCCATAATGCATAGAATATCATGGGCTGGTACTTTATCTACTACCTCTTGCAGTCTCCTATAGAATGTTTTTTTTTTTTATCTTCATCTTCAGCTTCATTAGTCGGTGCGTAGCAATGGATGACTGTAAGTTTGGCATGTTTGCCATTGAATCGTGCTGTCATTATTCTTTCTTTGATTGGATGCCACTAGATGAGATGTTTGTGTATACTTTTCTTTAAAATAAGTGCCACGCCTGCAGAATGTAGGTTTTCATCTCTTCCAGAGTATATTATGGTTTCTCCTGTACCTGTTGTGGATTGTCCAAACCCTGTCCACCTGTTTTCACTAATTCCAAGAATATGCAGTTTATAGTTCTGCATTTCTTTAATTACTTGGGTGGTTTTGGCCGTTTCAAACATGGTTCTTACATTCCAGAAGCCAATTCCTAATTTCGTTTTGACATCCAGCAGACTTGTCAACCCTGAGGATTTACGGCCGCTTTAATTATTTTGAAGCCCCACCCTGGCTCTTGCCAGGGGCCGCAAAAAAAACCACGCCATAATTTGGCCTAATGACTGAACGCGGTTTCCGGGACCTCTTTATCCATGATCCATCCACATGGTGGCACTTCGTGTCATCCGGTGTTTATGGCTTGTGTGATGTCCTAGTTAGGTAAAATGTACTACTACCACTACTACTACAACCGCATGCTTTTTTTTTTATGTATTTCATATACATATTATTAAATATAGTAATGATACTGCTAATGCAATTTATTTATTTATTTTAACTTCAAAGCCCCACCTCGAAGCCCCACCTAACGGTTGAACAGGGTTTCGGTGACTTGAACCGGGGGATTCTCATCCGAATTGTTGCACTTTGTCTTACCGTGTGTTTATCGGTCTGTGTTCAGCCTGGTGGGGTTAAACGTCACTCACACAAATGTCACTGGGTCTTTACCCGCAGGGCCTTCAGGTTCCTCCTGGCTGCTGTAACCCTTACAGGTGCCCAGTTATAATTTTGGAGGTTCAACAGGGTATCTGGGATCTACCTTGTCGGTCTGCCGTCCGGACTGAGATTCTTTTAAATATAAGAATGGTGTGGTAAACGTTTAGGTAGCGTCCGGAGAGGACAAACTAAACGATCGCTGTCAATAACACTTACCTTCTTTGTGCTGCAGGTTACTTCGTAAATGTTTTGTGGTGCCCCAGTATAACTGTGCTATATCGCAAGACAGTTAAACCAAAAGAGGTTTCCGTCAATTATAGCGGTTTGATTATCATTATTGAAATGGTAATCCCACCCACTAAAATCCAAGAGAGCGAGAAAAAGATAGATAGAGAGAGAGATGGAGAGATGGAGAGACAACGAGAGACAGTAAGACAGAAAGGCAGAGAGAGAGAGAGAGAAAGAGAGAGAGAGAGAGAGAGAGAGAGAGAGAGAGAGAGAGAGAGAGACAGGCGGAGAGACAGAGAGACATATAGAGACAGAAAAGTAGAGTTAGACAGACGGAAAGCGATAGAGAGACATGTAGAGACAGAGATAGAGAGAGAGAGACAAAGAAAATGTTATAATAGGCTTTTTCTTTTCATTCTCTGCCCATCCTTACCCGCACATAATCCGCTACACTGGGCTGGATTGGCCGATACGGTCCTTATTAAAACTTCCTTAAAGATTCAAGTGTACCTGTGACTTGTTTAGTCTTACAGTGTCACAACTTTAGGTCCTGTCGGTCATCAAAGCATGTTGAGATTTTCTGATTTCAGGGTGTCAAATCTGTTAGGTAGCTTCGTCTTCTTCTTCTTCTTCTTCTTCTTCTTCTTCTTCTTCTTCTTCTTCTTCTTCTTCTTCTTCTTCTTCTTCTTCTTCTTCTTCTTCTTCTTCTTCTTCTTCTTCTTCTTCTTCTGCTTCTGCTTCTTCTTCTTCTTCTTCTTCTTCTTCTTCTTCTTCTTCTTCTTCTTCTTCTTCTTCTTCTTCTTCTTCTTCTTCTTCTTCTTCTTCTTCTTCTTCTACTACTACTACTACTACTACTACTACTACTACTACTACTACTACTACTACTACTACTACTACTACTACTACTACTACTACTACTACTACTACTACTACTACTACTACAAATACTACTACTAATACTACTACTACTACTCTATTACTAATACTATTACTACTACTACTGCTGCTGCTGCTGCTGCTACTGCTGCTACTACTACTACTACCTCTGTAGAGATAGAGAGACAATGGAAATAGCCGCTGCTTCTAGAGCTTTAGCATGGGTATCCGAGCAAACCGCCACACAGGTAGTAATTGTCTCAGACTCAATGAATATGCTTCAGAAGATAGCAACAGGCAGTATGCGCTCTGAATGGATAGAAAGCATCAGGAAATCGCACTTAACCTCCGTAACCTGGATCTACACACCGGGTCATGCGGGCGTGAAGGGAAATAAGCGAGCAGACCAACTGGCAAGCACTGCACTAATGATTGCAGGAAAAAGTATGGACAGAGCAGACATAGTCAACGCTGTACGAACCGGGCTAGTGGAGAATGAGGAATCCCTGACACTAACACGATTGCGTGACATGGGAGTTAAGCATGGGGATGCACGTCTTTGCCGTCTTCGAGGCCGAGAAAGGAGACAATATAACCAGCTTCTCATGGGGACAATTAGTAGAAGTACTTTAGACTGGCTGCTGCTTCGGAGAACTGAGCACGCATGGGTATGCCCAATGTGCAGTGACATTAATTGTGATAACAACATAAAATAACATCTTAGTAGGGAGTCGGCAGTACGAAACCCAAGTTCAAGGTGTCTCCTTCGTGCCAAAGAACTGCATGGCTGTTGGGTGAACAGTCGTTAACGAGGGCAGGCAGGTCGTTTTAGGGGCGAAGCCTGCTGGTGGATGTAATGTCCTAAGTCCCTTCCCCAGCTAATAATGAGGGTACTGCTGGGGTGACCGTTTATTAACCCTCATATAATTCTTCCGGTCAAAATGGACGCTAGGTACGGCCACTTTTTTTTTTTTTTTTAAAGCCGTGGCAAATATTTTTCCAGACGGTGGCCGTTGCATTT
>CAJHNH020006667.1:335000-405000 GCA_905116865.2 Candidula unifasciata | reverse complement strand
GGCTCCACTGATCACTGGCATCATGAGAGCTAATAGACTGAAATGGTTGGGGCATATTGAGAGAATGTCAGATGACAGAGAAGTGAAAACTGCATACACAAGGTTGATGAATGGTCGTAGATCACGAGGCAGGACAAGAAAAAGACGGAGAGATAATGTCCAGACAGACCTGCAAACACTTGGTGTCACCAACTGGAAAGAGAAGACCAACCAGAGAGATGAATGGGTGATATCTGCAGCAATGAACCTCAAGGGCTCGAAATGCTAAAGAAGAAGAAGAAGAAGAAGAAGAAGAAGAAGAAGAAGAAGAAGAAGAAGAAGAAGATTACGGTGGCTCTATGAGCATTCGCAGAACGGAAATTTTCATTTGGTCAGTTTGCGATTCTGGAGTTGAAGTAGTGTACGCATGGCAAGTAATGAACTGGTTGTTATAACTTATATGAGCGGTTATTTTTTTGCAGGCAAGCTACCAGTATACTTGTTATTTCTCGTTTACTGTACATGGCCGTTTCGAAAATAAGAACGCCCAAGATATTGCGTTGGCTGTGAGACATTATGACTGGGTGCTTATGGGAATATCTCGAGTGTTGTGATATCAGATCTTGGCTCACCCCAACTTAAATTCCTACAGTAAAGTGTAAATGACCCTTTTCTACGCCTTTAGACGTATTGGACATATATGGCAACACCTATATTTTGTAGACCAATCGGCACTTAGTGGGTGGTATGGTCAGCAAACGCCGGCTACCTTTACTTCCCAGGACTGCACCTGGTACACACTAAAGGCTGGGTGAAGCTGGCAGCCATTGTGATTTTTTGAAGAAAAAAAAAGTGGGCTTCCTCAGGATCCGAACTCACGACCTTCAAATACCCACAGAGTTGACACCAATTACCTGAAACTTTTCTATTGCACCAAAATATGTGGGCGTTGCAGTGAAAATGTCACGAGAATTATAATGTGGGGTCTCAAAAGAGTGGCACTGATGGGACAGATTCAGACGTGACGGGATGATTGCATGACGAAGGGAATGCTGGAGAGGATATGTTGACAACATGGGTAGGACAGGATCAGCACTGAAGGAATGATCTAAAGAATGCAGGACGGGATAGACTGACAGTGTGGGTCTCTTCTTCTGCCTTTCTAACCCCTAATGGAGCATAGGCCCTCAACCAACTCACGTCAAGTTGTTCTGTCCTTCGCTATTGCATGTAGCTCTTCCCACGTCCTCTCTATTAACTTTACGTTCTAGCTCCCTTCTTCGTGTATTTTTAGGTTTCCTTTATTTCTATGCCCATACCATTTAATTCCATCTATTCTGCGTAGGCACCAGCTAATGAATGTTTGTAGTTTATAAGTAATAGCCTTAGTTGTTCTCCATATTTCCACCACTGGATACCATATACTCTATCCACAACTGGATACCATATAATCTATCCACCACTAGATACCATATAATCTATCCACCACTGGATACTATATACTCTATCCACCAGTGGATACTATATACTCTATCCACCACTAGATATCATTTACTCTATCCACAACTGGATACCATATACTCAATCCACCATGCTTACTGTCTCTTTCATAGCAGACTGTGAGAGAGAAGCAACTTTGCATGAGACCTTAGTTTTTACCTGATTTCATATATTGGCACACGTTTAGACCGATCCATCTATTCATCTAACATTCCTTTCATCCACTAACATAGCCATCCATCATTCCATCTATTTATCTATTCACCCATCTATCCCCCACCCACTTATCCCTTCACCAAACCATCCACTATCTATCTATCTATCTATCTATCTATCTATCTATCTATCTATCTATCTATCTATCTATCTATCTATCTATCTATCTATCTATCTATCTATCTATCTATCTATCTATCTATCTATCTATCTATCTATCTATCTATCTATCTATCTATCTATCTATCTATCTATCTATCTATCTATTGTAACCCTTTGAAAGTAAAGTTTGTTCGTTCGTTCGTTCTATCTATTCATCTGAATGCTTGTTTGCTTGCCTGCCTGACTGTTGGTATTTGTATGCTAGCACAGGCACACTTTTATCCCATGTTGATGTACTAGTGTCATCCCCACGAACCAACGCTGGTTACGCCATATTGGCTAACCCCTCCCTACCGCATTTTGGACATTCAGTGTACACTGGTGTGTCTGTTGGCGTTAACTCCTCCCATTACCTAGGTATACCAACCCAGCTGTCGCTTCCTGTCCGCGCGGTAGCTATATATATATAGGTTAGCACCTGTCCTGTTGATCCTGTTGACCGAAGTTTTTCGCCAGGGACACAGAGGGGTATCATTTATTTAGTACATTATAGTCCTATGTAGTAACTTCATAGTTAGGGTATATTTATGTATGTGCGCTGTGTTGTTCTTTTGTGTGTTGATGAAGGTTAATTGTGATCGATTTTGTAAAGCTGACATAAACTATTTGTTTTTTGTTATCCCTTTTCTTTTCTTCCCTGTATTTTCCCACCCTTTTAAAAACTGTCTCCCAATAGGAAGAATGCGCTTCGTTTTTCAAACATTCAGGGTGTGATGACTAATTAGAGATGTGGTTCTGGTCCAGACAGAGGAATTTTACAGCCATAAGATTAAATTCAGTTCCAAATCCTCTGCAGGATGTTGCAAGCCAACCCCAGAATTTGTTGGCTGTTTGTGGTTTTGGTAGGTAATTTTACGTTCAATAGTTTACCATTGCTTTCTAAATAGTCAGCTCTCACACCGTTGTCAAAATCAACACGGGTTGCTGCCATATTGTTTACTTATTTACAGCTTAATCGAACCTTAAAAGAACGATTTATTAGCCTGTGTTCACCCCCCCCCCCCCCCCCCAACCACCACCACCACAAATTACAGAAACTAGCAATGAAGCCATTAGGCAGGCAGTGGTGTCATAAGAGAAGTACATCGCCTAGAGCGGTTAATTCGTACACGTGCATTTCCAGGTGCTTTACCTTGACTCCTTCAAACTAAAGTGCAAGACCATTCAACCGTCCACTTAAAAGGTATACTTTTCACTCTTGTAGACTGCAGGTCTATTAGAATGTGTATCAGAATGTATTCTTTACCAGTTTTCTAAACTGAGCGTATACTTTATCCTTGCATTAGACAAAACATTATTGTATCCATTTATTAGACATGAGGTGTACTTTGTCCATACATAAAGACATAACTTTTTTTTTATTATCCATTTATTAGACATGTTTTCATCTATGTATTGGTCATAATTCCCCCCTTCCTTCTTTTTCCCCCGTTCATCAGACAAATCGAGCCCTTTATGTGTGCATTATACATAATATGCATATGTATCAGTTTATTAGACATCGCGTGTACTTCATACATTAGATATAACCCACCGTCCCCCCCCCCTTCCCCTAACTCACATCCCCTTTCCAAGTCCATGTATCATAGTATATGTTTTTATGCCTGTATTATTCAGAATGTTTTCTTCGCTCGTTTATTATAGATAGCGTGAACTCTATCCGTGCATTACACATAATATATTTGCATCTGTATCCGTATTTTCAACACAACAATCCTTTATCAGTGAATTAGAATGTTGTTAATCCATGCATTGCTGAAAAAGCGTGGTGTTGCGCCCTGTACCTACAACAAGAAGTGAACACAAAGCAAGGTCAGAAGAATGAATATAAATAAACATATGTAGCACTTACTATAGTGCGTTTCAAACGTCGTGTCCCCGAACTAAGAAATATCTCGACAACTCCTATGCGGACAATATGAGTTTTAGCATGTGGTTTCAGATTTTCGATGTTTTTCTGATTTTATTAAATATAGTTACACAGGCGCTGTTGTTTTCTTAAAGCGACTTATTTCTTTGATCTTTGTCGGACAAATAATTTGTGTACCACTAATGTAAAATATACAGTAATTGTCCTGACTATTCAAAATCTGCGCCTTTTTTTTTTTATAGTACTTATTGATAATTGCAAAATTCTCACTGTTGCATTAAGTGTAAACATGCTAATTGTGTGCCTCAGAATTTGTGAATGTTTCTCTACCACCCCCACAAATAACGCAAAAAAAAAATTAAATGTATATTGAAATTATAATTCTTTCCCTAAAAGGACACGACTTTTAACAGGTTGCATGTCAAATTTCAACAGTTTGCACTGAACGGTTACAGAGTTACAGGTTTTTAAAGTTAGGCACGACTTTTGAGATGCACCAACACGCGTCTAGCAGATATTTCTGCCTGCGTTGGTTAGCATTCGGAGCGGAGGTAAACACATGCAATCCTGCGCAACTCGACAGGAAGCCGAGGTGTGGGGTGCAGCGCAAGAGGGAGTCACTGGAAGAGGAGGATATATCTGCTGAAGTATTGTTCACTTGCCGAAGTTTTCCAGAACTGAACAATTCACAGTTTGTGTATTAGATAGCATCAATTGTCTTGTGACTTGGGAAAGGCTGATGAGGTAGGTCGGGCATGACAGCCGTGTGGCGAAGAAGATTTAATTTGTAGCCGTGTTTACGCAATGCAAAGAATAATTGTTGTGCTTCATAGTTTTTTCGTTGTAGGGCTGCATAGAATTAATTTTTTCCTGTCTCGAAATTTTCAGTTTAACGTAAACATTTTCTAGGTCAGAAGACATCAATTATCGGCGTGAGTTCCAGAGCTTTACCGTCGGAGGAGGGGGAATAAATAGACCCTCTCAGTGTTTCCCTATCAAGCATGTCATCATAGACATTTAACTAGAGATTCTTTCTTTGAAATCGGAGCGCATTTGACATTTATTCAAGAAGACGAGAAACATACAGTCTGAATACAAGTAAGCAGATCTGTAAAACGGATGTGCAAGCAAAAAAGTTCTGAAACAAGACAAGTCCAGAATTGGACGAACAATCAGAACGTTCCGCTGGAGTTTACAACTGCTGAACGCTAGGAAGAAGAAGAAGAAGAAGAAGAAAAAGAAGAAGAAGAAGAAGAAGAAGAAGAAGAAGAAGAAGAAGAAGAAGAAGAAGAAGAAGAAGAAGAAGAAGAAAAAACAAGATAGAAGTACACTATATTGTAAATGCAAAAAAGTAGTGTTAACAATAAAAATAAAACTCTGAGTTAACATCTGCCTGACACAATCAGTAGATGCTTTTTAACTCTTTCATTCCTAAGTAATGGACAACATGTGACTAAAGCTACCCTACCCAGTCTTTCTTCTCATTCATCTTCTTCTGTGCTACTAGTTGTAAACTCTATCAGAAAGTCCAGGTTGTTCGTCTGTGACTAGACTTATTGCAAGGTATTATTGTTACAAGCACATCCGTATTACAAATCTGGTTTATCTGTAGACAGGCTATTGGTTTCTTGCCACTCAGGCAGATGTGCTCCGACTTTGAAGGAGACATCGATTATATCTATGTTGCAACGGTGAATACCAGTCACACTCTTAGCTCATACAAGCCTGTATTTCAAACGATTCCACCCAGATGTAACTTGGCATGAGATATTCCCTAAGTGATCTTAAGGACTACCTGTGTACTTTTGCCCCTGAGATTTCACAAAGAACTCACACATTGCCCTTTCCTATTAACCTATTTGCCAGACATGCACCAAGTAAAAAAAAAAAACAAATAGAGGTGACCGCCCGGCTCGCCGGATTCTGGAAGCCTAGGTCCCTTGTGACCCCCAGCCCCCCTCCCCCCCCCTTTTTTTTCCATTTTTTTCCATAATAAAAAGCTTAAGCCCGCGTTCTATTCAGTGCCCTACCGTCATGCTCCTGTTTCACCAACGCATGGCTAATACATCCTTTCTTGTTTTCGTCTCTCCTGCTTCTTCTGTCCCACATCACTGCAGGCACCAAGCAAATTTCTCATCAATCTGCTGACTGTCCATGATTAACTTCCATACGTCAGCACTGGGTCTATACAGTCTATTGAAGCTTCTTACTGTACTTGTCTTGTAAATTCAGGCGGAAAGTCTTTGTTTGTTGTCCACTTGAGGTTTTTTAAGTCTTGGTTACAACACTAGAGTTTTGCGTTGGGGGAGGGGGGCACCTCCCTGGGGGCGTGAGGAAGTTCCTAAAGGGGGGGGGGAGGAGCCGATGAATTTAGAAAATGGGTGCATTTGTACTAGTAAAAATCCGTGACACTAACATTTTTTTTTTTTCAGTTTAATTAAAAATAAATTTGTTATAACTAACAATGAAACAAAAGGCCAAGGACGTGTTTATTTTCACAAGCAATTTGTACATCCACCATTTAAAATCTAAATATTATGATAACAAGGGCATTTAATTATAGGTTAACAACAGGTTCCTTCTCTTTTTATCACGTTATATTATTTGGAAAAGGGGGAGGGGGTCAAGTGGGGGTCTTGCCATTTATTTAAGGTGGTGCCACCAGAAAAATGGTTGGAGACCACTGGTTAAACGGGTCCGGCTTATTTGTATGCAGACTGTTGATTCTTCGCCTTTTATTTGAGACAAAACATACCTAATTAGTCGTTTTTTTTTTTTTTTTTACAATAAGCTTATTAGCGATGGGCGGAGGTTGTGGGAAAAAGGGGGGGGGGGGACTAGTGTGTCTGTTCTGTTGTCCCCTACTCAACGGAGCCAGAACTCACACGGGGAGTCTGTTGGTTTAGTGCATATATTTCTGCTTGTATTTTCGTGCGGCTTATTCAAACATGTAGGTCCCCAAAACGACAGACTCACTCCTTGAAAGCACCACTATACTCTTAACACTTGTCATGTTTGTTTTGGTTTGCCAAGTTCTTGTCGAATAGCTAAAAAAAAAAAGAAAAATATCCAACAGCTGTGTAATTTATAAGAGACAGGGAAGGCACGTCAGTTCTGTAGCCAAAGCTATAGTACAGCTGTAAGTGTTTGAAATCAGGTCAGAAGTTGCACCAGGATGTAAATGTTCTCTTCATTGTGAATCTGGGTTGGGTGCTTGTCGCACTAGTGTGTGTGTGTGTGCGCGCGCACGCGCGCGTGTTTTCTAGTTGTGTTCTCTTTTGTAAATGCGTATGTGTACGTATGTGTACTCACAGTATCGGCACTATTTTTTGGTGGGTAAAGGTACTTTTTTTTTCAACGAAACAAAATGTGTACGTGTTGTTTACTTATGTACTAACGTGAATGTGGATCTGTTGTTATGACCTTTTTGTATATTAGTGTGCAGATCCACCATCCATGTGCTGTGTACTTGTGCTATATGTGTTAATCATCAGTCCAAGGATCAAAACAGTTGCTTGAAGCACGCACAATATACTGCTACTAGAGCACGATTTCCTATAATAACCAGAGATTTATTTCTGACTGTACGTAACGGTACACAGTACCGTCACTCTTTTTAAGCATAATTTTTATCCTCACCACTGTAATTGTCACTTTGTGATGAGTATCTGCACCATTTAAGACACTTTTTGGGAAGTACATGCATTTCCTGATGAGTACGAACATATGTTAAGACTCTTTATGGTGAGCAACTGCATATATTATTTGTTCAACAGAAAACAAAACCCGGATAAAATCCGTGGTAAGTGTCGGAAGGATAAACCTGTCAACATAATTTTCTGAATGCAAAAAAAAATGTGTCCTTGCTACTGAATCCTCGATATCAAGAAGTAAAGATAAAAATAAAAAGAAATTAAAAAATAAATTATTTAAACCTTGCCGCTTTTAACTACCTGTTATTTCGTATCCGGAGGAGAAGGTGGCGATGATGATAATTGTGACGATGATGATAATTGCGACGATGATGATAATTGCGACGATATTAATCATGTGGATGATCATGATGATGAGGAGGAGAATTAAGATGATGATGGTGATGCTGATCTGAATAGGTGATTGGTGTAAGACGGTGACGATGATGATAATTGTGACGATGATGATAATTGTGACGATGATGAAATTTGTGAGGATGATGATAATTGTGAGGATGATGATAATTGCGACGATGGTGATAATTGCGACGATATTAATCATGTGGATGATCATGATGATGAGGAGGAGAATTAAGATTATGATGGTGATGCTGATCTGAATAGGTGATTGGTGTAAGACGGTGACGATGGTGTGTAGGAATGACACCAATACTACTTTTAGACCTACACAGAAAGAACTACTGTCCCCAAAAACGTAGCTGTCAATTCATGTAAGCCGTTCCAATAATAATCTAATACTTTAATGATGAGAACGTCAGTGTCTGCTGGGTACGTGAGTCAACTCACGACTCACACACAGCTGGGGTCTGGCTATTCCTACGTAAGAAGGCATCAAAACTCAGCGTGAGTAACGATATATCAGAGTCGATCCTCACTTAACGCGTATGTCTTATTAGTGCACATCACCCAGCATTTTGACGACCGTCTTAAAAATAACTCGCCCAGGTCAGTAAATGTAATGTTATGCTTCTTCTTTGTAAACACAAATGAGTGCAAGTGTCCTTAACTTACGCTTTCAGTTTATAAGGTTTATTGGGAGATTATTAAAGCGAAGAGGGAAAAACCACTATGACGAAAAATCTTGAATTAAAACATTATAATGGCAATATATACAGACATCGTAACCACTTGGGGATGCCAGATTTATTTAGTATGTACTGACCAAAATATAAAAACTAAGTGAGTACAGTGTGTTGCGGAGTTAAATCAAGGAGTAAAGTCTTAACAAATACCGAGATGGCTGACAAGCAGGTCAAGAAAGTACCTCGAGTACCTGAGTCGATCTTGCAGAGGCGGCAGGTGGTTGCTGCCAGTAAGTCTACGGCCCTGAAGGTAGCAGCAGCCTACAAAAAGAAACAAGCTGCCACAAAGAACGTTTTGTTCAAGCGAGCGGAGAAATATGCCAAGGACCACCAGGCCACGGAGAGCAATGAGATCCGGCTTGCTCGCATCGCAAAGAAGAGTGGAAACTTCTATGTCCCTGCTGAGCCTAAGTTGGCTTTCGTCATTAGGATCAGAGGTATCAATGGCATCCACCCGCGGCCCAGGAAAGCTCTCCAGCTGTTCAGATTGAGGCAGATCAACAACGGTGTCTTCGTCAGACTCAACAAGGCAACACTGAACATGCTGAAGATTGTGGAGCCATACGTCGCTTGGGGAGTCCCCAACTTGAAGACAGTATGAGAGCTGATCTACAAGAGAGGCTACGGAAAGGTCAACCACCAAAGGATTGCTCTGACTGAGAACTCTGTTGTTGAGAAAGAACTGGGCAAGGGGGACATCATTTGTGTAGAGGACCTTATCCTTGCGATCATGACTGTAGGCCCCAACTTCAAGTATGCCTCCAACTTCCTCTGGCCATTCAAGCTGAACTCTCCCCTGGGAGGCTGGCGCCGCAAGTACAACCACTACAACGATGGTGGTGATTACGGTTTCAGGGACACCAAGATTGATGCCCTGGTTAGACAAATGCTGTAATTGCACTGGTTGAATTAGCCAGTTTGAGACCAGCACAGTTATTGAAATGAATTCATTACAAATTAGGGAAAAGGGGGGGGGGGGGAGAGAGAGATATTAACACTGCTTGGGACTGACAAAGTTAAATAGGTGATCATTGCTGTCGGGCTGCTGCTTTTCTGCCCAAAGTATCACATATCGATCTATAGTTTTCTGCCCATTGTATCCAATATCGGTCCACAGTTTTTTAACCATGGTACTTCATATCGGTCCACACATTTTTGCCCCTGGTATCCCATATTAGTGCACACTTTTCTGCCCCTGGTATCCCATATTAGTGCACACTTTTCTGCCCATGTTATCCCATATTAGTGCACACTTTTCTGCCCCTGGTATCCCATATTAGTGCACACTTTTCTGCCCATGTTATCCCATATTAGTGCACACTTTTCTGCCCCTGGTATCCCATATTAGTGCACACTTTTCTGCCCCTGGTATCCCATATTAGTGCACACTTTTCTGCCCCTGGTATCCCATTTTAGTGCACACTTTTCTGCCCCTGGTATCCCATATTAGTGCACACTTTTCTGCCCCTGGTATCCCATATTAGTGCACACTTTTCTGCCCATGTTATCCCCTCTCGGGGAACACTCCCACATTTCCCTTTGTATTTTCCTATTCCATGATTCATCAGGTCCGTAAGTCTTCTTAGAGTGTGATATTCTCAAAATCAGCAGTGGGTGCTGCAGCCAATCTTTATTGTGAAGCCCCAAGCTGGCACACAGTTTTCATTTTGAATTACGTTTATTAGTTACGTTGGTTAATATATTATTTTTACACTTATGTTTGTAAACATAGTTTAATATTTTTTTAACTCCTTCCCAATATTAGATGCAATATTTTTTAAAGCCTGTCGACTGTAGTCGCGGGCCCTTAGGTAACAAAACGGTTAAACGAGGTTTTTGGGATTTTTTAAGAAGGATTCTCATCCGAATGGTGGCACTTTGTGACACCGGGTATTTATCGCTCGCTGTTCCGTCCTAGTGGGTTTGAACGTCACTTATACAGTTTCATTGGTTTGTTGTTTAATATTCTGTTTGGTACTATGTTTAATTTATTTTGACTTTCACACACTGTTTAGTGCTGTGAGAGAATTTTTTTTCTTTTCAAATTTAAATTGATAATTTGTTCTTTATTCTTCGACAACATTGTTACTAATGTGCATAACTCCTAGCCTAGGAACGAGGTTACAACAAAGGAAAACGTGTGATTTACTTGATCTGTTATAATTGGCTACATTTTCCCATGTATTTTAGTGATAGCTTTTGAAATATCTAAGGGTAAAAGGGATTAACCTGACCCAACATTTTTAGTAGGTTGCGAGTAGGCGAACGCGAGTGGGAGTACTGTTAACTGCAAGTTAACTATTAATTCCCAAAGAACGCATCATACGTTCATAGGTTTTGACCTAGAGACCCAATTAACGCAAGATGCGTCGATTTAAGTCTCTTTTTTACTATCCCTTGGGCCTCTGATGCTAAACTCTCTGAGACTCAAAGAGTTAAATACTGCATATGATCCTGTGACAAATGTTGTAACGATGCATTTATTCTGAAATCACCGGAAATCATTGCATGTAAAAAAGATATGTCCCATCAGTGTATATTTTGTATTTCAGTATGCGTAGGTATTTCATCACATATTTTATCATAAACATCATATTCTTCTTAATGTGTCGTGTTTATTTAGGAGTTAGTTGCGTGTCCTTTACAGGACGTTGCAGAACCAACTCCAGCATTTTTTGCTATTGCGGTTTGTCTAGGCAGATTTACGTCCAGTAGTTTGCCATTGCTTTCTGGACGGTTCGCTTCTCGATACCACTGCCGAAATCAAACGCTAGGCGCAGGGCCTGCAGCTAAGATCGAACCCAGCACCCCGGCATTACAAAAAGCGTTCGCAACGCCTAAGCCACAGACGCCGACTTATGTAAGAGTCATTCAAGCAATAACAATCGTTTTTCTCACTCCAGGGTTGTAGTCTCTGTAGAATTGTAATCCTAAGGATAATAATCAAACAAGTACAAATCCTAAAAACGTCCGTTCAACAGTATGTCTATATTGCAGTTTTATTGAGGCACCACAAAACTGTGACGATTGTAGGCCAGAGTGGGTGGGTCTAAGGAGGTGGGTGTATTTCCGGTTTCCGGTTTCATTTAGGGTTTAACAACCTAAAAAAAAAGGAACGTTTGAAACTACTTTATTGGGGATCTATATGTTAAAAATGTGGTTTAAAAAAAAAAAACAATAGTACACTTTATTTAAAAGCGACGGGTGTCAAGGGGCTTGAAAAAAAAAAACTCATACCAGAGGCTACGTGACTTATCTGCACTTTGACAACACGTATAATTATCTTTATCTAATTCCATTTAAACAGCAAAAAGAAAAGCATGTCATGGTTAAGGAATGTCTCTCAAACAGGATCACAGAAACTTGTGATGAGGGGAGGGGAAGGGCGGTGATTGAGCACCTTAAATACACACTGTCCCCCTCCCCCCGCCCAAACGATCTTTTTTTTTAACATTTGCAAGAGGATTAAATTGCTCACCCACCCCTTGCCCTCCCCCCCCCTTTTTTTTTTTTCTCCGCATGTATAGAAGTTCTCTTTTTAGATTTTCAGAAATGCTTTTTCTTCTCTTTTTATCCTCAATCTCCTCCTTCTCCTCTTTCTTCAACATTCCGAGCAATTGAGGTTCACTGCTGCAGATATCATCCGCCTCCATCCATCTCTCTGGTTGACCTTTCTTTTTCCATTTGGTGACACTAAGTGTTTATCGGTCTGTCTGGATAGTATCTCTCCATCGTCTTCTTGGTCTGCATCGTTGTCTACGACCATTCAGCTCTCTCGTGTACATATTTTTACATCTCTGTCATCAGAGTTTCTCAGCCATTTCAGTCTGTTAGTTTTCATGATTATAAATTTCTTTATTGCTTCGATTTATTCATTCCCCACTGTTTGCATCTTTAATGGTTATAAAGATTCGCCGTAAGACTTTTTTTTTTTTCGAAAATGTGTAAGAAGGCATCATGTCTCTTAGTTATGATCCAAGTGTCAGTTATAAAAAACAAATGATCCTTTCAGTGTTTATATATATATATATATATATATATATATATATATATATATATATATATATATATATATATATATATATATATATATATATATATATATATATATATGATCTTGATGTTAGAAAACAGATACTTTTATTTCAGCCAGTATTGTAGGACATGGATTGATTTTTAAAAGTAGTTATGTTATTTCAAAAACTGTATTATATACATTTAACATTCAGCTTATTGATAATATTATTATTATGTTATGAAACAATGCTTATGACACATGAGCTACCCCCGTATGAAATGTGTATGAGGGTTAAGTTCACCACAGCCCCTTCTTCACCCCTCCCTGCCACCACATTTTCTCTGCGACGGTGCCCTGCCCTCAGCTGGGAACGCATGATCGAGTGCACATTTAAAAGAACATTTTCCACGCCACCAGTGTCTCGGACATATGATGCTAGATATATTTTTATATACCAATCATCACTCAATGGGGGAAGTAGTCAATATCAAATAATTATTTCATGTTTGCCATTCAGCACATTATCATCATCATCATTATCATCATCATCATTATCATCATCATGACCATTATATTAATTTGTATGCACTTAAAATAGGCTATGCCTCCTTCCTCCCTCTTCCCCAATACAATGTGTAATTATTTGTACCACTCATGTTTCCATCCCTCTGTACGTGCTACTATATATATATTTTTTTTAAATATGTCTTTCTGCTTCTTTCTATGAGCCCCGACCAATATATTGTTTCTTTATCAATTACTAGATTTACAGCTAAGCTAACACATAAACTAAAGACTAATAAAGAAGTGCTTGAATTATCCAACACTATGCAGGGTACATCTATTTGATATACACAGAAAACCGTTCTAACACAGATATTATAATAGTGTGTTAAAACGCAAAAATATAAATATTGTTATCGGGGCAGCAAATATTGTTATCGGGGCAGCAACCTTTTATCAAATGCAGAATATTCTCTCCTGGTCAAATCATTACAGACGACGGCTTCTGTGAACCTGAACACAGCTCCCGCTTTGTTGTGAAGTGAAGAGAAAGCGAGAGAGAGAGAGAGAGAGAGAGAGAGAGAGAGAGAGAGAGAGACAGAGACACAGAGAGAGAGAGAGAGAGAGAGAGAGAGAGAGAGAGACAGAGACACAGAGAGAGAGACAGAGAGAGAGAGAGAGAGAGACAGAGAGAGAGAGAGAGAGAGAGAGAGAGAAAGAGAAAGAGAGAGAGAGAAAGAGAGAGAGAGAGAGAGAGAGAGAGAGAGAAGAGAGAGAGAGAGAGAGAGAGAGAGAGAGAGAGGCATTCCATTCTAGAAGAACAGTAAACACGTTTGGGAAAAAGTAAGTTGTGTGGTGCAAAAAAAAAATAATCACCACCACGTGTCTGACCCCAACCCACCCCCCCCCCCCCTTTTTTTTTCTGTTCCACTGTGTGGTTTATTAGCTGGCACTGTTAACAGAGGTTGCACCATAAACAGAAAAGTTCAGAAGACGGGAAGTTTTTTTTTTTTTTCGTTTTCCAAGGCACAAAAAGGCGCTGCACAGAAATGTACAAGTGATGACAGACGTAGAAAAAATGAGAGAGCTTTTGAAAAATTGGCTGCTTTGAATTGGCCGTTGATGTGTTCACGGAACATACATACCGAAGGGTGAGCTCCACTGTAGAAGCAGGGGCAGTACAAGAAACATTTGCATGACACAGGCATGCATTGTAGCCGTACGGGTTCCTACTTGCACTGAGCTGAGACTCGTTGAGACTTATTGTTGCAAATAGAAGAGGACAGTGCAGTTACGTGCATAATCAAATATCACCCCAGCTGTTGAACCTTTTGAAACCACGATCATCTTATCCTAGATGGCGAATTAAGCTGCGTCCGTTGCTTTGGCGTTGCTAGTCCGACTCGTAATTCCAAGGTAACGGGATCGAAACTCACTGCTGGCTGCGTTTATTTTATTTTTTTTTATCATAGCATGGGACGTCACAGGTCGACCCATCCGTAAACGGGTACCAGGATGGACGTTCTTGGGGAAATATGAAGACGGCCGGCCTAGAGCTGACCACATTACCCACCCAGTGCCGATTGGTCTGTAAAAATATGATGTGCTCTTCCCATATTTCCGAAGCACCCAAGGCGTGAAAGGGGAATCTTTCTTTCTTTCGAGATGACGAATTAACAGCACAAATACCAGAAAGCATATTCCATCTCGTATAAAATTACAATAGGGGCTCCCGTAATGGCAACACCAACCCAGAGTAAGCTGCAGTTCTGTGTGGGTAAGGATCAGACGTGTACGCTGCGTTCGGAATCACTAGCCTGATGCCAAGCGGCGAAAAACATTGGGTGCGTTAGTTTTATATAATCTTGTGTATGGGTGGAGCTAATGCATATCACTGCTTTTATGTGTGTTTGTGTGTGTGTGCATGTGTGTGTGTATGGGAGCTAATGCATATCACTGCTTTTATGTGTGTTTGTATGTGTGTGGGTGGGTGTGTGTACATGTGTGTGTGTATGGGAGCTAATGCATATCACTGCTTTAATGTGTGTTTGTATGTGTGTGGGTGGGTGTGTACATGTGTGTGTGTATGGGAGCTAATGCATATCACTGCTTTAATGTGTGTTTGTATGAGTGTGGGTGGGTGTGTGTACATGTGTGTGTGTGTATGGGAGCTAATGCATATCACTGCTTTAATGTGTGTTTGTATGAGTGTGGATGGGTGTGTGTGTGTGTATGAGAGCTAATGCATATCACTGCTTTTATGTGTGTTTGTGTGTGTGTGCATGTGTGTGTGTATGGGAGCTAATGCATATCACTGCTTTTATGTGTGTTTGTATGTGTGTGGGTGGGTGTGTGTACATGTGTGTGTGTATGGGAGCTAATGCATATCACTGCTTTAATGTGTGTTTGTATGAGTGTGGGTGGGTGTGTGTACATGTGTGTGTGTATGGGAGCTAATGCATATCACTGCTTTAATGTGTGTTTGTATGAGTGTGGATGGGTGTGTGTGTGTGTATGAGAGCTAATGCATATCACTGCTTTTATGTGTGTTTGTATGAGTGTGGATGGGTGTGTATGTGTGTGGAAGCTAATGCATATCACTGCATTAATGTGTGTTTGTGTGGGTGTGGTTGGGTGTTTGTGTGTGTGTTTGGGAGCTAATGCATATCACTGCATTAATGTGTGTTTGTGTGGGTGTGGGTGTTTGTGTGTGTATGGGAGCTAATGCATATCACTGCTTTTATGTGTGTTTATGTGGGTGTGTGTGTGTATCGGAGCTAATGCATATCACTGCTTTAATGTGTGTTTGTGTGGGTGTGGGTGGGTGTGTGAGTGTGCGCGCGCGTTGGTGTGTGCATTTAGGACCACTGTGATCATATAGCACTAATTGCAGTTCATGAAACAACTCATGCGAAAGCTGAAAAGTTTGGATCATGTAAGTAAAAATATTCAACGTTACCTCTTGCCATCCCTCTATGGTATGTAATTTTTTTGTTTTTTGAAGCCCTACTCTAGCTAGCTCTTGCCAGGGGCCGTAATATAGCCCGGTTATAAATATGGTCTAATGACTGCGCGGTTTCTGGGACCTCTCCACGGGTCATCCTCATGGTGGCACTTTGTGTCATCGGGTGTTTATAGCTTGTGTAATGTTCTGGTAGGGTAAAAGAGGACAGAAAAACAGTCAAAGTCTGTGACTCAGGCGGTGCAAACGCGCTTCATAATTCCCGCTTACCCAGTTCGATTCCAACTGTAGGCGATTAGACAGCAGACTTCTTTGTGGTGAATTCGAAGATAATATTAAAACCCGACCGTACTATGGTAATGGCAAACTAGCGAACGGAAAATTGATCAGTAAAACCAAACACACGACACACAAAAATGCTATGGCTGGATTTGTAGCGTTTGAAGAATTAACAACTAAACCAAAAAAAAAAAAAAACGGTAAAGGAACTTTTCCATGATTTCAGGCGTACTGGGTATATAGGGCTAAACCTATATTTTAAAGACTAAACAGCTCTTGGGGGGGGGGGGGAATGTGGTCAGCATCACGCCCGCAACCTTTACTTGCCAGGATTGTACCTGCTACCCACTCAAGGCTGGGTCCGCCTAGGAGCCTAGGATATTTTTGAAAAAAAAAATCCGGTCCCCTTTCAGGACCCGAACCCACGACCTTCCAATCCGGAGGCGAGTGTCTACCCGTTACACTACTGCGGCTTCCTAAACAAAAAGTGAAAATACCAACCAAAAAAAATCACTTCAACTGACGATGTTAGATTGCATCAACTGTTCTTCGTCGTATTAAATACTGATTTTACTTCGGCTGTGCTACATATACAAGACGGAGAGGATCTTTTTCATTGCATTATCTTTTATCCTCTGTGACTGGATCTCTCTCCGTTGACTTGCTGGTCGTCTGCGAGATCATTGCATGCAGCACGAACTCAGTAGGTCTAGCAACGACCCACTTGGGCTCTTTAAAACCCCTATACTCGCAGACCAAACAATGAAGTGGGAAATTGAACCTACAGCCTTCAAAAAAGAAGGCTAAAAGACAAACACCCGTCACGGAGACCTGCTTATTCCGTATCTAATAATAGTTAGTTGGGTATCCTTTAAAGGACCTTGAGGGGAACCAACCTCAGCATTTTTTGGCTGCTTTGATTTTTTTCTAGGCAAATTTAACGTTCAGTAGGTTGCCATTGCTTACTAAACGGTCAGTTCTCAGTACTACTGTCGAAACCAATGCAAGACAAACCGTCCGTAGCAGGGATCGAACCCGGTAGCCCGGCATTACGAAGCGCGTTTGCAACGCATAAGCCACAGAGACCGACGTATCTAATGTACATCATCAAAACTCAGTGTGGCTAACCTACAAGCTGAGAATCATTGAAAAGAACAAAAGCGTTACCATCCCGGTTTAATCCTCATCTGCATCTATTCTCCACACACAAAATTAACCGCTGACGTACGACATTAATCATCTTCATTAACTCGTTACATCAACTTATCACAAATTAATGCTCCTCCGGTGGACTCGAAAAGGAAGAGCTTTCCAACCTAGAAACCTAACCTGCTTAAGGGAAAAAACAAAGAGGCCATGTACACTTGTGTTTGTGCATTTATGATAGTATTAAGTGCTGTGTTGAGTGTCCCGTGCTTAGATCCTACACAACAATGGCTATGTCAAACGAAATTTTCCAACGAAGGGGATTGTGTCTCTCTTGTGTTTATTGACACCACTCATGTGTGAACAACCCCCCCCCCCCCCCCCCCCCCAGATTTGCTATTTATTCACGGTGTGATACTTGTGTTTAGATGGTGTTTATTGTATTATCTCTTGACTGTGTTGTTTTCTGATCTGCTTGGATATATTGCTGCCAGTTATTCAAGCAAGCAGCCACATCTTCCAATTTCAGAGTGTAAGTAAGTAATAACAGAATAATACATCATCATCACTTTACACTTCTGCTCTTAAGCGTCACGGGGAGGAACAGTTTATGATTCATTGATTCTGTATCGATATATAAGCTCTTTAATGTCATCAATGCATATTTGGTGCTTTCTCAATATCATACCCCAAACAGGGTAAATGCACAGGTCACCGGACAATCAAAGATTTCAGGGGGTAGTAGATAGACTACATGCAATCGTGGGACATAGGCAGCATGCAGTAGTGGGACCTAGGCTGCACTCTCTCGTGGGACGTAGGTGGGTTGGGATTAGGGTCAGTTCTATATGTTTTAGGGTCGTTAACGGCATCAAACAGCTGGGAAACCAGGCTTACCAGCCTCTACAATGTTGGACTGTCCTGTGACCTCATCTTGGATAGTATATTACGAAAGAACCACAAATTCCCCTAGGGCTACCTTTTGGTTTCACATCAGACTTTTTCACGTGCAGCGCCTTTGTTGGTAGTTGTTCTGGCTGCGTTCTTACTAGATGACAAAACATCGGTTTCTAAACGAATTTGCTGCATGGTGTTGTTCCTACAGTCGGTTTGATAACGTCGTTTCTAACTTTGTCTCGGATGGTTAAGTTGGCGGCTTTTCTTAGGCATCTTATTTCATAGCTGTTAATTTTACGTAGGTCGGCCTCTGATAATGTCCAAATTTCGCAATGGTATCACAGTGCTAGTGTGAATATAATTGTTATATTTCTTAGCGCTGATACTTATGTTTTGATGTCTTAATAACAGGTTCAGTTGGTGCAGTGTCTCCGTGGCATATTGTTTCTTTTTTCCCGAACTATTTTACTGTCCTCCTCCGAGAATATACTTCCTATATATTTAAATTACGGAACTAATAAAATATGTAAAATGTAAATTATTGAGACAAGTAGCAAATTTTTTTTTTTAATGTTAAAGTAAAAGACCTATTTCATGTCAATGGCTTATCGAGCATATGAGGGTAGACTCATATTTTTTTTTATCGAACAATAAACACTAGATGAGTGATGTGATCAATATCACTCCAGTCACCTTTATTTCCCAAAACATTTCCTGTTACCAGACAAGGTCGACACCGAAGTAAGGAGAGTTCCCCTCCCCCCCCCCCCCCACTTGCTTCTTCTTCTTCTTCTTCTTTTTCAGATAGATTCTTCGTAAGTCAAGGAGGCCCGTCTGATGCTGACTACATCAGCCACTTAACGTTGATTGGTCTATAAAATATATGTCTAGCCCTATATGCTCAAGACGCCTGAACGTATGGAAGAGTCTTTTACTTTTTGACTCTAACTTTTATAATAAAATAATGTACAGAAATCGAATGTTCTTCCTTTCACAGCACACCGCACCACAATGGGCAACAAGTGCAGCAACAGTGACCACAAAGACAGACCCGACTCCGTCGTCACGGCCCTAGAGATCATCAGAGAAGCCCAGAGGAAGTATTTCAACAGTCACATCGAGGATGAACATGACGACTGTTTCGACGATAACGACATGGAAAACTCCATAGACTTCGACGATGACGCCTTTGAGGACACACCACTAGATCCATCTGTGGTGGTAGGAACTACCAATATTCTCTTATCCACAATAAACACTGCATTTGACGATAGCGCTTCTACCGCATCAGAAGATGGAACACTGACTAAAAGGAATACCAAAGTAAATAAAGATCTTAACCAGACAACAGCTGCCCGTAATAATGTGTCAGACATCAACACAGACGTCACACAAACAGATAGTGCCCCATCTAAAGCAAGCCATGTCAAGAAGCGGGAGAAAGCCAAGTATATCAGGTTGAGTAAACGAGGAAACTTCTTCTCTATCTTTAACACAGAGGACAAGAAAGCCAGATCCGTGGATCCTAAGATGTACTTGTATCCGTTTGAGAACATTGTCTTTGAGGGAGGAGGCAACAAAGGGCTGGCTTACTGTGGTGCCGTTAGGGTAAGTAACACATTCTGTTAATGTAATTCTGCCTGTCCTCTGTTATTTTCTTTAAAACTTAATTCCTTATTGCTCTATGAGTCCACATTATATACACCATTAATATTTGTATTCAGCTTTTTGCCATATTTTTTATCAACATTCTGAGCTGAATTGCCAAAAGGCTTCAATGGACATTTTTCTCAATATCTTCTGACTCAAACTGTGTTTGTTTTGATACCGGATGTTGAACCATCGTGGTTTGAAATTCAACCTGTCACTGTTAGAGATAGGTGACCACAATTTAAGCCATAATATCCGAAACTAATATTTATAACTTTAGTGATTTCTAATTATAGCCACGTTAGTAATTGCGCATGCGCCGTGCAAACATCCTTCGATGAGTTGAAAAGTAGCAGATTGATTGGAAGGGAAAAATAGGGGGTGGGGGGGCATCAGGGAATATCTCGACGTCTGCGCAGACATTGACTGCGACATTACCCGTGTTAGACACGTGCGATTTCTTTTGTTGTGCCGTTTCATTAATATATTTGGAATATCTGTCTATGAGAAAACAATTGCCTGCTGTTTTGAGTTGTGTTATAATCGGGACATGGTTGCTTGGTCGAATGGTTAGAACACTCGGCTCTTGAGAAGGAGACCAGGGTTCGAATCCGCAGTAGTTTTTTTTTTTTTTTTTTACTTAGGGCTAAAATAAAATCCTCACCTGAACTGTCGTGGCGACAGCACTAGCCAAATGGCCCTTAATGATATATATTTAAAAAAAAAAAGGACAGGTTTGTGGGTAAACCAGTTGATAATTAAATTTGACCATTTCACATACTTATGATTTCATTTTAAACTGTTCGATTGCATGGTTATGCTGAAATTTCTTAGCTTTCCATTTGTTTTCATTTAGATTTAATTATTTCATCTGCGTTGGAATTTTAAGCTGTGCTGTTTACCATAGCGTTCATTTCCTAATTCTGGTGTATTTTTCCTGTTTTAATTGCTTTTCAACTGGTTTTTTCCCCCCTCTCAACTACTTCGATGAGGGAAAGAGTAGTCGGTGAATTGGGGGGGGGGGGGGGGGAGGCAAACTGATTACTGAGACAGCTTTAAGTCACAGTAACTGCTTTACCCACTCAAAGTAGCAGCAGCAGTAGTAGTTGTGGTTGGGCGGTTACACCGTAGTGCTCTCATGTGAAGACCGCCGGTAAGGTTATGGCATTCTTCTGTCGGGGAGCGAAATCATACATCCTAACCTGACCAGTCCGCGGCGACAGCACTAGCCATGCGGCGCCAAATCTTCTGGCTCACGACTCCCTGTCTACTCCGATGGTAAAAGAGATAGCAGTGACATTATTTTAGCTACTGTGGTGGTGGTCGTGGTAGTTGTTGTACTGGTACTTGAAGGATGATGCAGTAAATATTACATTAGCCCCATTCACTACCTATTACAATTCCTGCTCCCAATTTAGTCCGGATGGACAGGGATGTCAATGTCAGTTACAACAAAAAGAATATCGCCAGGTGATGATTTTTCAATCCTTCGAAGAGGGACAGAGCAGTAGTCGGTGGAAGAGGGGAGAGGAGAGGGTAATGACTGCAATTTAAGAGAACTTGAAGAGCTTTACACATGATTTTTAAGTTCTCATTACTTACTTAAATTGTTTATATTTTACTAACGCTACCTTCACTATTCTAATTTTTGTACGACTTACTTTGTTTTTTACAAGTACAGTAGCAGCTTTACTTACGTCTCCTTTAAAAATACAAACAGCTTTAGCATGTGATAACCAAATAACCACTTTTGTTACTGTGCTAATAGCACCATTTAAACGACCACTAATATAAAGACACAATTATATGGTGCGTGTTCTAAAGTTGGAAAACCAGACTATCTATATCTAAATGTGTAGAGAATGATTGCGACATTAACTATATTAGACAGGTGCGATTTCCATTGTCTTTCATTTCAAAAAATCTTTGATGAGGGAGAGAGTAGTAGGTGGATTTATTTGGGGGGGGGGGGGAACCAAGGCTATCTCTATATCTGAGCAGACAATGATTGTATTAGACACGTGCGATTTCTATTTTCTTTCATTTCCGTTAAGCCAAACTATGCCACAGCAACGCGTGGCCGGGTACAGCTAGTATATATATATATATATATATATATATATATATATATATATATATATATATGTATGTATGTGTGTGTGTGTGTGTGTGTGCATATAAAATTAGGAAACAAACATCACATTTCACAGTTTGTTACCAGATGTAACTGGCTGCACTCGTAGGGAGGTTGTTACAAACAGAAATTAGGGAAAAAAAAAGTAAACAGGCAAATCCCTTTGAAACAAATACAAATGTGAATGAAACAATTACATTCCAATAAAACCATAAGTATTACTACTGCATCTATCGTCCTCTGTTTGCCTGATGGTGGACTCAAGCGACATATGGCCTCAGCTTTGACAAAGTGGGAGCCACCGTGGTGTAACGACTAGACGTTCGCCTGCGGATCCGAAGGTCGTGGGTTCCAATCCGGACGGTGCTGCACTCTTTTCAACAATGACCTTGGTTCCTAGATCGACCCAGCCTTGAGTAGATACCAGGTAAAAGTCATGGCAACTAAAGAATGCCAGAGAAAGGCTGACCACGTCGTCCACCGAGTGCCGATTAGTCTACAACATTCAGGTTGAGCAGCCTTCAGAGCCGACTTTTATTTTATTCCCAACCAGCACTGCTATATGTTCAGCTTCTCGATTTCCTAAATGCTTGGTGACATTGGGCTTGCTTTAAGGATGTCTTTTTTTACTCACTAGGTACAAAAAAGCATAAAAATTTCAAAATAATACCCGTAGTCAATTAACCAACGTTTTTTTTTTTTTTTTTTTGGAAATATGGTTGGCATTACAATATTTCGTATAAATGCCTAACAGGAAGCTACTAACTGTTTTTTGTGCTTCAAAATCAAGAACCTTTAATTACACATAAAATCCATGAAGTGTCACAAAAAGCATTAGAATATAACATGGCCGTGATTTACCTTGCAAACTTCTGCTTGGTGACATTGGGCATTAATGTCTTTTTTCATAACAAAAAACATAAAAATCAAAAGTACCCGTAGTCAATTCCCATTAAATACATACAATATTTATAGCCTAACAGAAGTCAGTATCAAGAACCTTTCACATAAAATCCATGAAGTGATGTTGATTTCATTCCAAAATACACATAATATTGGTTGTCTAACAGGAGTATTTGGAAAATAACTTCACATAAAATCCATAAAACACTGCTAGTCTGACACAGGAGGCAGTGGTGGTGGCGGTGGGGGTAGGGGATCCATTCCCATAAAATCCATGAAATACTGGTAGTCTAATCACATTTGCTGAAATGTTCACGTCCTGTAAAGCTATCTCACTACTATCTCACACAGTGTTCCTCAGCCTGTTTATACCCGCGACCCAGCGACTATTTACGTAGTAAATTGTTTTACAGTCGACTTGACAGTTATTTAAACACGAAACACAAACAAATGTAGATATCAGTTAATTTTTTTAAATTGGATATCACAGAGTTACTATTGTCAGCTAATGTGTCATCTGCTGCTTGGGGGTTAAAAAACCTTATATATGTGGCTGGGTCGTTGTTTCTGATAGACTAAGCGTTGCATTTTAATATATCTGATTTCACTGGTTTTCATCGTTTACACCACTTAAAAAGTCTTTTCACACAAATAGAAAGCCCTTGAGGGGATATTCCTAAACACTGGAAGACAACCACCTACCCTACCTAGTTACATGATTAAGCAGAATTCTTTTGGCGGCCCACTTGGACTTTTCGCGGCCGTCATGTTGAGGAACACTGATCTAAAACATCATTACAGCCAAGAACGAACCTAAAAAAATACCAAAATCGCTTGTTAAATGTTGAATTAAACCACATGGTGTTAGAGCACTCGATGGCTTTTAGCGAGGCTGATGTTTTGAAGGTATCTGAAGCAAACATGAAGGCGGGTGTGAAGGCAAAACCCAGATTAGGTATTAAGTGGTAAGGCAGAAATTTAACAGGTGCCTCTGGCACATAAACTCTCTTCTGCGTCTCAATGTGTAATCGGTTGTAAACACTGACACTTCTGTGGCTTTCGAGTTAGGGAAGCTACCAATTTTTAAAACACGTGAAAGCATACTCCTGGCAAAAACATCCGTTGGGTGTGAAGTATTAGGACTTCGTATTCTAGGTGAAATAATAGGGTGGCCAGATTTCTATACAGTCCCGGGGAAACTAAAAATTATCTGGCATTCATTTCCTGTAACGGGACAGCCTTGTTTGTACTGCACCGAAAACAAATCTTGCCACTGCAAGTGAAAAAACAAAGATTGGTTTTGGGGCATAAGCACATTTACCAAAATGCTAACGTCGCTCGTACCTTTTCTTTCCTCTATCATCTTTTCTGTTTAAAATGTGGGCGATATCCTTGCTTCTTTTTTTCTCGTTCCTTTTGTTTATTTGTAGTTTATCCTCTCCAGGATTGTAGTCTTTATAATAAAAACCTTAAAGATGAGAACCCTATACTGTGTGTGCAAATGTTGGTAAGCCCCGTTCAGCCGCAAGATTATTCTACTGGGGTCCCAGGGGGTTACAAAGTACGTGTAACCTGAAATCTGGAAAGGAGGGGTATTGGAAAGTTACTTTACTTCTTTCTCTTTATATCATTGATTTTTAAAGCTTAACAGTTGACTTTTTTCTATGTTCACATGGACTTGGGTATTTTATATTGTACTGATTTCCATTTTAAATCGATGTTGGATATCTCTTGAGTTCTTTAATTTCACTTATCAGCAGAAGGTGATCTGAATCTGCTCATAAAAACATCTATGTCAGGTAGAGAATATCTACATTTCCTGTCTAAATCAGGCATCCAGGCTCCCAACGTTCTCTTTCTCTCTCTCTCTCTCTCTCTCTCTCTCTCTCTCTCTCTCTCTCTCTCTCTCTTTATTTTTAAAGGTTCACAAATTAGGCACGTAGGCCAGTCTTACATTCGGCCCTTCCAGTCAACCATCTTTCGCACAGCAGTTGTATTTTACTAATAAAGCTTGTTATAATCTTATGATGATATGCATATTATGAATATTATAAAAGAACACAAAAGCATGAGTTGTAAAGTGCATGCAAAAACCCACACGTGCATATACAAACCCACATACATACACCCACATACACACGCTCACCCATTCACACACACCTTTGAAAATAAAGTTCGTTCGTTTGTTCTCTCTCTCTCTCTCTCTCTCTCTCTCTCTCTCTCTCTCTCTCTCTCTCTCTCTCTCTCTCTCTCTCTCTCTCTCTCTCTCTCTCTCTCTCTCTTTCTCACTCACTCACTCTGCGTCGCGGCATAATTCTTATATGACTAGAATTTCCTTCTAAATTGGTTGTTCACGTCTTTTATTGATTTTTCAGTTGTCCAAATGTGTTCTTTGTCGGTTACATTTTGCAACTAAATTTGTTCTTCTCAATGATTTAGTCTCTCCCATGCCAACCTACCTTAGTTTAATTTTTTCTAACAGGGCACGTTGTATAATTTATTTAACTTAAGAAAAATTGCATTGTGGGAGTGTAAAAACTGCATACAAGTTTGGACGGGCGAAGCAAGTGGGATTAAACATAGGACTACTGTTTTAGAATTATTCTGAAATCAGCGGAAACGGAAAAGCTAAAAAAGATTAATCTCATACCGGAAGAAAAGTCCTCTAAATGAGAAGCAGCGGCCCTGATACTATCTACATTAAAAAAAACTGATATTATCTAAATCAGAGCTTTCACAACTTTTCAAGTTGATGACACTTTTTTTTTTTTTTTTTTGGTTACACAAAAAAAAAAAAAAACATAATTTCAGGACATGATTATTCAGTCTGCTAGCGGCTGGTCGAACGGTTAGACTGCTGTGCTCTCAATCAGGAAACCAGAGTTCGAATCCTCGATAAAGCTGTGGATTTTTTCTGTCGGGGGCAAAATAAAATCCTCACCTGCAAAGTTTTCTGACAGAAGGATCGAAGAAGAAGAAGAAGTGACTGAGAAGTGAAGTTCCTCGGGATGCTAACGTCAAGGCCGTCTCTAGATCTAGACACGGCCTTGCTGAAGGTCTAATTGGCTTAGCCGGAAATGCTTAAAGCCGTAAATTCACATCCCTTAAGTTTACTTTTAAACACGTTCGCGGAACTTATTGAGAGCAATGCACACGTCTGGTTAAAAATACAATAAACCATTCAGATTTGTAATTATCCCAACAGTGAGTTTCCTATAGTGACAATCTACAATGAGATGTTGATAAAGACGCGCCCACTTTTTTTAATTAATCCGGAATCTGCGGTAGCCGAGTGGCTACCACGCTAACCTTCCCGCCCATTGGTCAAGCCCTCAGAAATACACAGTGAGAAACAAATATGTTGACTTGATTATGGGTCCCCAGATTAGCCCAGCCTAAAACTGACACCATAAGATATTCTCTTCAACAAAAATGGGGCGGCAGCTGGTACATTAAACGGATCTTAAGTGACTTTGTGTATTTGTGTTGTTGTGTTTTATTTATTTACGTTCACGTTTTCTTTATGTTCATTAGATTGTGTAGCTTGCTGATATATTTTTCGTTCCGTTTTATATATCTTCTTGATATTTCTACAGCTTCAAAGCAGTTAATCTCAACTACCTCGTGTGTCCCTAGTACAGGGACGCTGACAAAAGAATATAAGATGGGGAAACTACCTTAAGAATTTTCTCGAGGGAGGGGGAAGGAGGCCTCAAGGAGCATAAGCTTTGTTTAAGTGATTATTACTACTATGCTGAATGGCCCAAAAAATTTAATAATTTAAAAATTATAATAATGTATTTGACATAATAATATGTGTATAAACAAAACTTTAACAGAGAAGTTATATAAGTTGTGCGAGTGGGACGTTTGCCTCTCAACAATTTAGAGGTGGGTGCTAGCTAGCTGCCTCCCCCACTCTTACAGTGGGGGAGAGGGTATACCTTAGGGTGGCTACACTCTCAAGTTCCGGCCTCCAGGTAGATACCGACTGGTATACACAAATCTGAGGGTATTAGATACCGATTAGTATACACAAATCTGAAAGTATTAGATACCAATTAGCATACACAAATCTGAGGGTATTAGATACCAATTAGTATACACAAATCTGAGGGTATTAGATACCAAATGGTCTACATAAATTTGAGGGTATTAGATACTAATTTGTATAAATCAATTTGAGGGTATAAGATACCGACTTCTTCTTCTTCTTCTTCTCTTCCTCTTTTACCGCTGTGGGTGTCGAGGGAGATATAAGGTTTTGTCTCTAGCTCTTCTGGCTGCCTCGACCATAGGCACATCGTGCTGTTGTAGAGTTTCTCTGATGTTATCCTTCCATATTGTTCTTGGTCTACCTCGTGCTATACGTCCTTTTTCTCTTTCCGTGTGTGCTTTGTATGGTATGGTGTCACAAGGCATTCTCTCTAAGTGGGCAAACCATTTCACTTGCTGTCTTCGTTTGTAATTTAGGATTGGTTCTGTGCCGACTTTTTCTCTTGTGATCTCATTCCTGATCTTATCTCTTATGGTCACTCCTCCAGCCCTTCTCAGACATCTCATCTCCATGGTTACTAATTTTCTTTTATGGTTTGTTGTGAGTGACCATGTCTGGCACTGGTAGCACAGAGTTGGAAAAAAATATGCTTTGAATAAGATGTCTGTTTGTGCTGATTGGGATTGTCTAAAGCTGTCCCAATACTTGGTTTGCTTAACTGCATCTAATGTTAATTTCTGTATCCAATTTCCCATCTTCGGTAAATGTAGTTCCCAGATATTTAAACTCAGATGCCTGTTTAATGCCTTTGCACTCTATTGCTATGTTTAGATCTGTCTTCTTTTTTCCTATTGACATTATTTCTGTCTTTTCAGTGTTGATTCTCATATTATAGATACCGACTGGTATACACAAATCTGAGGGTATTATATACCGAAGGGTCTACAAAAATCTGAGGGTATTAGACACTAATTGATATACATAAATATGAGGGTATTAGATACCAATTTGTATACATACATTTGAGGGTGTTAGATACAGACAGGTATATACAAATATTAGGATATTACCTTAAACTCCATACGTCTCTGTGCCTTTTTCTCTATTAGCCTAAAAAGATAATCATTTCACCGGAGTTTTGAATACATTTTCTTGTTCTGTCCATTGTGTATGTAAGTGATTAACTAGATCGACAGGCTCGTGCAGAAATTTTCCAAAGACAAAAGACAGTTTCCTTTGAAATCTTGTTTGAAAACCGTGTCCTTTAATTCTGATATCTCTCAGTTGTTTGTTAACTAATATGTTTGTTCGACTATCTGTTTTTCAATGTTCGCACGTGTGTGTGTGAGTGTGTGTTTAATCAAATTCACGAAAATAATTTTAAAAGCACAAACCGTTAGAGTAATTTACATTTAAATTGTAGACAACAGTTGATCTCATTCATTTTTTTATCTCTTTCATTATTGATGTCATTCATTATTGATCTCATTCATCATTTGACTTTTACAAATACAGGACAGTGGGTTAAATCGAGTAGTACTTAGTGTGCCTCAGTTTTGACCTCCCACAGTTTTGACCTCATTGGAGGCTGTATCGGGTATCTCGTAATTTCCTTATTATTGTGCCATCCAGAGATTGTTGCAGTCTCAGGTTAGATCACAACTTTTGTGAAGCAGCCCGGTGGGGACAAACCCACATACCTCACTCACAAAGTCTGACTGTAATCTGTCCTACAGCTGTTGGAGGAGTTGAACATATGGCCGCAGATCCGACGACTTGCAGGAACCAGCGCCGGCGCCATGACAGCGGCCCTTCTTGCAGTGGGCTACAATTCCCATGACCTGGAGCAGTTCTTCAGCCTTAATCTAAACAAAATTTTCTTGGGTATGTTTACTTTATATATGCATGTCTACGGATTTTAACTCTTGCTTGGGTGGTGTTGTCGATGTTAATTTTGCTGCTGTTATTTTTAGTCTTGTTGTTGATAATTCTTTCCTGTAGGTTTTGCTTTCATTAATAATTAAAGACCATAGCTATTTGTTAAAAATTGTACAATAAACATGGTGGTTTTTTTTTCTGACGGTACGCAGTACTGATGTCTTGTTTAATGCATTTTTTTTCCCCAGCACTACTACATTATGCACTTTCTCGTGATTAGTGGCACCTTTTAATAGACACTTTGTGCTGAGTACACAATGTAGGTCGGCTGCAATTAATTTCCAATTTTCTATTTTTTGCCCTGGTCATACACCATTACAGACAGATGCTCGTCTTTATCGGGATGCTGTTTTGCCGTTTGTATCATTCTCTACATTTGGCCTGCCTCCTTAATCACTTCCTACTAGTATGTTTTCATTAGCGTACACAGTTTTGTACTGTTCGTGAAATATTTTAATTTTTTTAATAACTTTTATTAATTCTTTCACAGATCACAATCTACACAACTTGTTTAAATTACCCACTCCTAAATATGTCATAAATCATTTCCTTTACAAAATTTAGATAGTTTTACTTTTAATTTAGTCCTTGCGTATCTTGTTTATATTGTTATTAAATGCCTACATAATCTTTACATTTTTTAAATATTTATTTTAGATTTGTTAAAATCTTATTTTCAAAATAATTTATCTTTTAAAATTAAATTTAATTTATAAAATCTGTGCATTTAATATACGTTTTAATGTGTTACACTTGTGAAATTTCAAAACTGCATTATCACTATTGGTCCTCTGATGCTAACGCTCCTGGGACTCAAACATTCACACAAACGGTATCTGAAATCTGAAGTTCCCAAAAATTAATGTACTAACTATAAGAAATAAACATATGCATAAACAGTGCTCGCTATCGTAAGCTTCTGATAAATAATGCAAATACAATGTCCGACAATTAAGTAATGAGACTAATTCCATAACAATTTGAATAATCACAAGTTGAATATATAACCTGTATCTGATTCAACGTAAGCCCCTTGTGCATTGGTACATGAAGTGGCACAATCTAACTTACACTGTAACGACCTCTGTAGTTTTTCTGTTATTATGGCCCCTAAAGTCCTTGTTACGGCCCTTCGGATGTCATCAATATCGTTAAAGAAGCGTCCTTTCAATCATTAATTTAATTTTGGAAATAGCAAATAATCACAGGAAGACAATTCTGGGGAATTCGGTGGAAGGCTGAGAACACACACTTGTTTTTGGGACAAAAATTCCTATTTAGATAATGTCTCTTGGGTACTCAACCCGCTGAAATTTTTGGTCATCAGACAACGAAAGTGGTACAAACCGGCAAGCAACTTTTTTCTTGCCGAAATCTTGCACTAAAATGTTATGAGTGGTCTCTCTGTTAACACCAGATTCATTAGCCATCATCCTCACAGTAAAACAATGATCTTCTTGTATCCGTTTTCTGACTTTTGCAATGAGTTCATCATTACGAACAGAAATGTGGCATCCAGGTCTAGGTGCATTAGTAATAATTTCAACACCATTTTTAAATCGTAAATACCACCTGAATATTTGTTCACGAGATAAACAATTAACCCCATAAACTTGTTGCATGAATTAAGCTCTTTCTTTCAATGGCGCCTTTTCTGAGTTTTAAAAAGAATTTAATGTTAGCTTTTTGCTTCGTGCTGATTACCTAACGATGCACCTCTGACTAGGTCAATAAAAGAGCGGCTTGTTTGTTGTCTGCTTATCGAGAGGCGAAGAAAAGTTGCCAGATCATAGATGAATGTTGACCCTTCAGATTCCATGCTTTGCTTCATAGATGACATTTTTGTCTTGTCCATAATAAAATCAGTCTCATTACTTAATTGTCGGACCTTGTACTATAAGAATTAAACACACACACATACAAACTGTATTCGGGATCTCAAATTCACAACACATACAAATACCTATTTACCAGTTTATTATCCTTATCACTGTTCATTGACAGATCACAAGTTTGGGTATCTCAGTCTCCTTCCAAACCTCTTGACTTCCTATGGCTGGAATCCTGGGAATAGAATCTACAAATGGTTTGGTCAAAGAATATGCGATAAAACTGGAGATATGGATACAACTTTTAAACAGGTATCACTATTTTTGTGTGTGTGTGTGTGTGTGTGTGTGTGTGCGCGCGCGCGCGCGCGTTGTATGATTTTTTTTTCTCAAATTTTGTTTTTGTTGTTGCTGCTGTTGTTGTTGCCATCTTACTATCTGTCCATGCCATTGTGTTATACTGTGCTATTTTGAGACATGAGAATAACAGCCCAAGGCGATGACAAGTGCGGCAAACCAGACCCCTTCCCGTCATGACAAGTTTCCCACTATTAGAGTCTGGGATTTCAGGACCATTTTTACTATAGTGTGTATCGAATGTCATTCTTTTCAGATGCTCAGCTCTCAATGATTTTCTTATTCATACCTATTTCCTTATTGATTCTCCCCAACCCCTCACCCCACCACATCTCCATTTTTCCCCACCAGCATGACTATGACCTCACAGTGTCCCTTTCGTACATATCTTTATATCTTAACAATGCGAGTTCAAAGAGGCAGCCCATCTAACGGTGTGACCTCAGCATCTGTACACCAAGAAGAAACGGGTCGTAGCAGAGGTCGACATCGACATCATCTACCCATTTGTAATTCCTTATAGATGATTTCCTTAGGGACTCTACCATCCTTCATCATCCTAGTGTGTCCTAACCATTTGAAGACTTATCGTGTACCTGTGACTTATATTTCTGTCTATGTACATGTAAGCAAATATAATGTCAATATTTATACAACTGTTCCTGTTGTCAGGTGTACGAACGTTACCACCGTGAGCTGTGTGTTGTAGTCACCAATCTCAACCAGATGACAACTCTCTACTGTCACCCGAAGACCACACCTGACATGCCAGTGAGACTAGCAGTTCGTATGTCAATGAGTATCCCAGGTTAGCTTTCATTTTTACGTTACTTCTATGGGGAGCCTCGTTAGTGTAGTGGCAAGACGCTTGCCTTATTTTCGTATGCGCGCCGGACGATTTAAAACAAAATTGCCCTTTTCTTCCAGGTTAACCCAGACTAAAATTGGTATTAGGAAATTTCAGGGAAAGTAAAAACGACCGGCGTCATGTTCAGCACTTGATTCGGCGTGGGCCGACTGGTCCATACAACAATGCTTTTAACATTAATCGCCTAATCTTCACCGGCATTTAATGATCCTTTACTTTCTTTTCACCTAAGATTTTGTGACACTTTTTTGTCTGTCAAGACGATAGTATATGTGCTATGCTGATGCATGGAACTCACAGACCATGGCGATGGCGAGTGTGACTAGCAAGACCTGCCGGGGTTGGGAATGATAATCCAGCACCATACCATGGGATCTCAGGACCGCAGTTGCCATTTCATGTGTTTAGTGTTTTTCTTCTAAGACTCATCTCTCATCATTTCTGCGATCATTTCTTCCTTTATTCTCATTCCCTTGCTGATTTTCTCGCTCCACACAACATAGTCAATGACAGTTTGCTCCCACAAATCTACCTGTATCATTCATGCCCCCCCCCCCTTTTTTTTTTGCACACATCTTTATATCGTAAATCCGGTTTTATCATCTTAGATACAACTAGCTACATTAACTGCGAATGAAATTACGATAATAACCCTCATCAGAAGTAGCAAGTAAACATCATTGATCACATCGCAAGAAAGAGAAATACTCAAGTGCCCTTTTTCAAAGAGAAAACAGAAAAGAAGATGATGAAATGTTTAGTATCTTGTCAAAGAAGAATGTTTGTATTAGAAATTTGTGTCTGTACAAGAGACAGGAGACCGATCACAGCCATAGTTACAAACAACGCTACACGAAATGGACAAGGCTGCTTGATTTGGTTAACATTTGGGCCACAAGAAATATGTGCCAGCTTAGCTGCTTTGTAACATAACAGATTAATTTAAAATATAAAAACGATATTACTGTACTTACTTACAGCACATATTGCACGCTTTTCGTTCATATATTTTTATTTCAGTTCATATTTATCTGCCTTCTCTTTTTCATGTTTAGTAGACGTAAATGATCCTTTCCATTCCTTCCGGCGTATTGGGAATATAGGGCTGTACCTGTATGGTATCGATCCATCGACACTTGGTGGGGGATGCGACCAAAATAATACCGGCCACTTTTACTTCCCAGGACTGTGCTTGTACACATTTTAGACTGGGTCGACCTAGGACCCAAGGTCAATTTTGACAAAGTCAGATTTTTTTATATGTATAATTAACATAATGCAACAAGACTGTCAAGAATCTTCTCTCGTTGTCTTCCTCTATCCCTCCTTCCACAGATCTTTCCAGTGGTCACAACATGTTCTATTTTCCCTCTTCTCATAACATGGCCGAAAAATGATGACTGTTATGAGAAGAGGGAAAATAGAACATGTTGTGACCACTGGAAAGATCTGTGGAAGGAGGGATAGAGGAAGACAACGAGAGAAGATGCTTGACAGTCTTGTTGCATGGCATGGAGATGTGTCGGCACACGAACTGATACATGCTGCAGGAGATCGCGGATTTTGGAAAGGCATGGTCGCCCACGCCAGTCGGCAAGGCACCTGATGATGATGATGATGAATTAACATTGGTTCCCATGTTAGCTTACTCTGATATAGGTGCCAAGAATTACTGGGAGATACTGATCCCGTCATTCTTGGCTCGAAAACGGTGTGATATGAATCCCTTACTAGCCTGATTTATGTGATTGATTTCAATTTCACAGGAATGTTTAAAGCTGTGAAACACACTCTGTACGGACAGACAGACATCTATGTGGACGGCGGAGTTCTGTGTAACTACCCTATACATTGTTTCGATGGTAAGCTCAAACTTTATTCACAAGTGTATTCAGTCGCTCCGCAGCTAGTCCTGACTCCTGATATTTGCTTCAGTTTTAACCACAGCGGCTTCTGTAGCCTAGGGGTTACAAACACAGTTTCATAATTTCTACTCACCAGGTTTCAAAGTCTGCTTCGGTCGAAGGTTTGGAAGTAGTCCATTTTGATTGTGATAATAGTATAAGTACGGTACCTTTCAGACAATAGTGTCATATTACTGAACGCATAATTGTATAGTTAAAAATTACAATTTCTTGCTGTATTTAGTATTTTTGCAGTGTTTTAAAAAAAAAACGCTCGGAGAGAGTGTTAGGATTTATATTTGCCCTCCAAAAGAAGAGGATCACCAGCCTTACTGAGGATTCGAACATATGTCTTCCGCATGAAAGCCTTGTGCACTTAACGTTCGCCAAGCAGTTCCTCGTTGTGTAGTAAAACCCTCTGAATAATCAGCAAAGGCTGGGGTTGATTGACAACTTCCTGCAAGGAATAGATATGTAATTAAATACATGAGCCTTAGGCCATTTGTAATGATCCACAGTGAAACTGTGTAATGCTATAGTGCGTTTAGACCTTGATGTCGATGTTCAGATTATTATATCTCAGCCGTAGTGAAATATAAATCGATGAAATTTTATATTAACATTTATTTAATTTTCAGCGTTATGTCATCCCCCCACCCCTCCCTTTTCCTCCTGTTCCTCCTTTTTGCATAACAAGTACTAAGAATTCATGTTTGCTTTTTTGAGGATTATAAATATAAGATGATCCTTTCTGGGCTGCATTTTAAGAGTTAAACAGCTTAAAATTTAGATGTAACGAATCGACTTTTCGCAGAAACATGTCAATCTCGCGTTTTATGTAAATTCTGAATAAGACCATGGCGATTGCTCTTAAAGTGTCGACACGAGTTGTAAAATCCGTGTGCTGTTAGAAGTTTTCGTCAGAAGTTGCAAAGCAGTTAGCGCGATTAGTTCTTTATGTTATCAATATGACGCTGCAAGTTAAATTCATTACGCTTCAATGGGAATAAACTCACAGGGAGCAAGTACAGCAGGGATCTACCAGTCGTCAGTAGAAATTATCCTCGTCGACCAAAAATATAACGAAGCAGCTATATCAATATTTATCATCTAACGCTGAACGCGATTGTCTGTATAATTCTTTTTCAAACCCAGAGAAAACAAAAAGAACAAAACCTACCCTAGGTATTACCTACCGGACATTCTAAAGACGGACTAGAGAAGAGTCTGTTCTGTCCAAACATACCAGTGCTCAGCGAGGCAGGAAAAAGACAATTGATAGCTTTGACAAAGAAGTTATTAAACGAACAATATACAGAATGTTGGAGGATCCATAATTATTGACACTGAAGATTTTACAACTTAAACTCAGACAGAACCATGGCATTGATATATCCAAAGGTACGTGAACGAAACTTTTAAGAGGTGAAGGGACTAACGCCCCAACGATTAGCAATTGCACAAACGCCTCTAATTTATGTAATGCTTCCGTACTTCGATTCACGTTGGTACAGTAAAATGTTTTTTGTTACCCAACTAAAATTATACAAGCGATTTGATTTGATTTGATTTAATTCTAAAACCGACATCACAGCACTCGGGGCATTTCCATAAGCGCTCCGTCCCTATCTTCAGCAGCCAGCGAAGAGTTCCGATACTAATGGTGCCAGTAGCATTCTGATTAAACGCCCGTCTTGCCTTTCCTCTGAGCCTCGAGCATCTGCCAGAACCTCTCGTCACCCCCAGCTGCATCAATCTCACCACACTGTGGTGATCACTCTGCTCCTCCGAACTGTACAAGCTCTCCCACAAAGCACTAACCACGTCTGCCTTATCATGCATCAGTATTCCACCAATCTGTGCAGAGCCAGCCAGTCTGTCTGCCTGTTTATTTCCCAACACACAGGCATTCCCTGGTGGAAGAATCCAGACAATACTCCTCACCCGTGTCTTCCGCAGCGAGGCATGCCACTCTGCTCGAAGCATGCCTATCCTGATCTTCCTCAGCATGCTTTCTGAGTCAGTTACAATCACAATGTGTGTGTGTCGTGTTCTCTAACCAGCGGAAAGCCGCAGTGACCGCCTCCACCCCCATTCTTAAGCTGGGTGTTGTGGTATCATATGCTAGGCTCTACTGCACCAAATGTCGACCATTAACTTTTGCTAAGAAACCCCAAACACTTCTTTTGCCTCTTGACACTGAACCGTCTGTGCAAATGATCAAATCCTCTGAGTGAGCATTATCTTGAATTAATTGCTGAATTTCCACCTCTGTGGCACCTGCTGGCCAGTCTCTGCATTCCCGGCTCAGTGTGATTACGACCCTACACAAGTCTGACTGTTCTGGTGGTGGCACTTTGACCCACTCCTCTCCTCGCCTAATGTTCCCAAGGATGCAAACTTGTCTGATTGTGTCTTCTGCCTGAGCCATCAATGACTTCCCTCTTTTCAGCCGCTGACCCTTAACTGCACCCAGAGCTTAGTGCAAAGAGTGGTCTGTGTCTAAGCTATGACTTCACCTGCAGCACCTTGCGCCTACCTGTAACAGTCGGCAAACCAAGGATGTATTGCATACACACAACTAGGGTGTCTTTGAAGCATCCCAGAATGACCCGCATTGCTGCGTTCTGTATGCGCTCTAGTTTGTCCATCTGGCTCTTTGAGACGGTAAGCATTCCCAGGCTATAATCAACCACTGACAGGATCAGGTGCTGATATAGTGTGTAAAGCATTCTCTACTCTATGTCAGTTGCAGCCATAGTCTTAAGTGCACTAAGTCCTTTATGGCCACTTGCCACAATACTCTCCACATGTTTCTTAAAGGACAGGCTCCTGTCAAATGTAATTTCCAGACACTTCAGTTTGCTCTCTCTATTGATGTTTCTACCATCTATTGTAAGACTTGGGACATTAGCTTTAACGAGCCTGTTGTCCAGATAACACCACAAAACAGACCCTTTTCCGGATGGACGACAGCCCTCATTTCTGTACACCACTCAGTCAATTTGTCCACTGTCGCTTGTAGCTCTCAGGCGGTTTGTTCCCTCTCTTCCCCCTGCCTATATGGAAGTATACCATCCGCAAAAATCAGTATCCTTCAAAATCCTGATGCTTCTAGGCTTGCAATCTTGCTCGTATACACGTTAAAGAGCACAGGCGAGATAGCGAATCCCTGTGGCAATCCTGAGGCCAAACTGTATGGTTCTGAGGTCCATGAGCCCAGTCGAAGGGCAGCCCGACGTGAATACAGGACAGCTGCAATTCAATTCACCATCCATGGACTGACCTCTCCTTCAGTGCAGTCATCAAGATGTTGTATCTTACTCTGTGATAAGCATCCTCGAGATCTAGTCCTACCGCCATAGTTTCCCGTCTGTTCTGGAACCCTTCATAGACGTCAAAAGCAACAGTGGCCGCATTTTCCTATGTGTCCTTTCCTGGCCTGAAGCTTCCCAGACCTCTTGGGAGAAACTTCCCCCTTTCCAAAAATTCATGCAGCTTTACAGCAACTATCTTCTCCAAGACCTTCCCAAAAGTGTTTTGTAAGGTGATGATTCTAAAGCCACTGAGCTTTGAAAATAATAAATGAAGCGTCTGTTTCGATAAAACTGGGTTTTCTCTATATTATTTGTCTACAAAACATTAACGTCGAGATGAAAATATGAGCCCATGCAAAAACAAAAATCAAGTTATCGAGACAAAGCATTACGGTCTACTGTGTTTGTAAATCGTTGCTGTGTTTGTTTTTCGACCCATGCTTCGTTAATATACATTTCTGTAACCTATGGTGCCATCTCAATGGTTTGAGATTAATTCTGTCCGTGTTCCATAATTGTGGATTTCAAGCTGTACGATTGACATGGCCAATAAAGACACCTTTGTTAGGAGGTGCCTAGTTAACCGTGTCTTTGTACACTTGTTTCCATAGCTAGGCGCGCAGACTATTTAGAGGTGACAGGTTCCATTCCCTGCACGGTAACTATAGCTTTCGATTTTTATGTTGTCTAGTTCGTTCATCTAACTTTCTACTTCTTTCTATGAGTGCCAATCAATACACTGTCTATTTGTTTATTATGAAAATAGAACAGCACGAATTATAAAATTTTGAAAAAAAATAAAACGGACTATAGTGGCAGCGTTACTCTGGAAAGGCGTGTGAAGGGGGTTTAGGAGGGGGGCGGGGTGACAACAATACCAGATACATGTCATACTGAGGTATGAGTCATGGCTGAGATATGACTAGCACGCTCTCCTGCCGGCTGTATAATCTAAGTTTTACGAAATCTACAACGATTATTTTCACTGAAAAAAAAAACTACAGATGCTGATACTGCGTTATGTTGCTCACCTCCAAAAAAAAAAGCCCTTCTTTTAATCCTAGTGCAAGTTCACCTGTTCCTCATTAGATCAATCTAAGCTGGAAAGCCGTGTAAAAAGGCTTGCCGTGAAATGGACGAGGGTTAGCTAGCTTATTTATGTTGATGTTTTAGGTATATTTCTGTATCAATATTATAAATGATCTACCTGTTAGGCTTCTAGACACTAGCTAAATATAACACATAATTCGACTAGAAAGCTCAACGGAGAGAATGGAAATTATGTTGTTTGTGCTGCATTTAGTACTGCGTTGATGAAGACTTTAGTCGAAACGTTTGGTTGTGTTTGTGTGCGTCATTTCCATTCACTTCGTTGAGCTTTCTAGTCAAATTGTGTGTTATATTTAGCATTTCTTGCAATCAGCCCGGCAGCAGTCACACACACACACACACACACACACACACACACACACACACACACACACACACACACACACACACACACACACACACACACCTCCCCCTTTTTGTTTTATTCTTACCACCCCCCCCCCTTCCTTTCCCATTTATTTCATCATTCTAGACAGTAGCTGCCTATCGACCTGCAGATATGAAGCAATTTAGTCAGTGCAGTTGTCATTCCCATTTACATTTCTCTGTCTGTGTCTCCTTATTCTTCTTCCTCTTCTTCTTCTTCTTCTTTTTCTTCTTCTTCTTCTTCTTCTTCTTCTTCTTCTTGTTCTTCTTCTTCTTCTTCTTCTTCTTCTTCTTCTTCTCCATTTCCTTTCTTACTGCTTTGGGAGTCAAGGGAAATAAAAGGTTCTGCTACTTGCTTTTTTGGTCGCCTTGACCATAGACAAAAATGTTGTAGAGTTTCTCTGATACTGTCTTTCCATTTTGTTCTTCATCTACTTTGTGCTCTACATCCTTCTTCTCTTTCAATGTATGTCTTGTGCAATATGGCGTCAAAAGGTAGTTTATCTAAGTTGGCAAACAATTTCATGTCCTGTCTTTGTATGTATTTGCTAATTGGGTTTCTGTTGACATCGTGTGCAATTGTATCTTTTCTGGTCACACCTCCAGAGATGCAATTTCCCTACTCAAACAATAACAAAATTCTACAGTTCACAAACAAATGATCTCAAAAAACGGTCGCATAAAGTGTCTCAGTTTGTTAAACAAAATAATCCAGGTTTTTCGCCGCGACCAGTGCTGTTAACCCGACCTACTAAAAATGTATCAGATAAGTTATCAGCATTTTCTGGGAATTGTCTGGAAAAGAGAGTCGATGGGGAGAGAAGCTGGTCACTCAGTATCGTAGGCAACGGTGTATAATGTGTGAGTGCTAAACAGTTAGTGTCCCAAAGACAATTGCTAGTTGCTATATTAGCGTTAGTTCTTCTCTGGAATGATCACTGTTGCAGTAATGTAAATAAAAACTATGTTCACTTCTACAATATCTACCCATGATAATATCTGAAGGTCGTTGATTCGTTTCATTGTTGCGTCGTTCGGTTCAAGAGTGCGATTTTTACGGAGAACCCTGAGGATCGTCACAGGAGCTAAAATGTTCGTGCTTTGTGCATCACTCTCGGCCGGCGGCCAGTAGTTCTGCGGAGAGACACAGTATCATATGGTATAAAATCCGGTGTAATCAAGTCAATGCTCTCAACTCTAACCTTTTTTCTAATACTGAGTAAGTGAATGACCCTTTTTCAGGTCTTTAGACGTAATAGGCATATAGGGCTAGATCTATTTTTATAGACCAATTAGCACTCGATGTTTGATCTGGTCAGCATCACGCCGGCCGCCTTTACTTCCCAGAACTGCACCTCGTACCTACTCAGGCTGGGTCCACCTGGAAGCCAAGGTCATTTTTTTTTTCAAAGTCTGGCTCCGTCACTACCCGAACCCACAACTTTCCGATCTGCAGGCGAGCATCCAGCCGTTACCCTACGGCCACTCTCTTTCATGCTAATAGGACGTGAAATACCCTGCCCACGTTACAAAAGGCACCAGAGAGAAATTATACTCGGTCTGAACGACGAAGACATGACTAATTTGTTGCATACATTTGCATATGGCCTGTATTCCTAGCACGTGTGTCACGTGATTCACACACATACACACTCACACACATACACACACACTCGCACGTATACACACCCACTCACACGTACACACACACACACACACACACACACACACATATGCATGGTATGTGTATGGCTAGTCGCTCGCCTGCGGATTATGCGTTCTATGATTCAAATCTGCACCGAACATGGCGGTTTTGATTGTTCTTCACAATTAACATTGGCTCCCAGGTCGACCAAGCCTGGAATGGGTATTAGATTTATCTATGTAGAAAAGGTGACACGCGGGATGTTTGCCATACCCTCCATCGGTGACTATTAGTCTATAAAAAATATAGGTCTAGCACTGTTTACCCTATGTGCCGAATATATCTTTAGACCAGGAGGTGTCGGGAAAATGTTACAATGTCTCATACTAGAGTAAACATTGCAGATATAGATAATCTATTTAAAGGAAACGAAAGAAGAAGAAGAAGAAGAAGAAGAAGAAGAAGAAGAAGAAGAAGAAGAAGAAGAAGAAGAAGAAGAAGAAGAAGAAGAAGATGATGATGATGATGATGATGATGATGATGATGATGATGATGATGATGATGATGATGATGATGAAGGAAATGTTCAAGTTGTGCATCCGCTTCTGGTCTCTGGTCTTGTTCCCCAGCTAGCTTTTCGCGGGCATATACGTTTTACAAATCTGTCGTATTTGTATGCAGACTGATGGTTCGTTGTCTCTCAGCCGAATGCACTCCGACTTCGAAGCAAACACCCCTAATCAGTCACCTTAAACAACATTCTTGGGGGCAGTTAAGTTTGTTCTTTTTTTTTTTTTTTTTCACAATGGGGCACCGGAGCCTACAGAGGAAACTCGTAACACACTCGAAGGGTGTTTTTTTTTTTTTTGCTTGAGCAGCTGTTTCTGAGATTAGAGTTGTCACTAAAGCTATTGTGTTTCGCGGATTGTCCCATGCACTTGTAAAAAGGGGGGGGGGGGTAAAAGTGAGAGGATCGAATTCACTGCACCGGGTTTTACACCATAAAGCTCAGTATCTTTCCACAGAACAGCTAGCTGCCTGCCAAGAGCGTCGCACAGAGCCCGACCTCCGTAGCTTCAGCGACGATCCCATAGATCTCTGTTAAAAATTGCACTCATGAACTGAACGGTGCTGTCGCCGTTAAACGAACACACGACTTTCAAAGTGCGAGGCAAACGGCTTGGCCACTTTGCCACGGAGACTCTGAGGAGGAATTACCACTCTGTTCAGAGACCGAGCCAAATCGGATAAGACCCAGTGCAGTCTGATCGATTATCTCGCTTTTAAAATCTTGTCTGTGCAGCTGTGGTTAGCGTCGTGTAATATTACTTCCTAAGACTACCTCAAAAGCCATACAGATAACTGCTCACCTAAGGCTTAGAGAGCCCACAGAGGTAACTAACTTAGGCACAAGTGATGGAAACATTATAGAATACAAATATTTTCAGAAACTCATGGATCTAGCACCATAGAATGTGTTTGCCAGAAATATTTTAAAATGTGCTTTTCTTCGCTAGTTTGTATAAAATTTAAACTCGAAATTTGCTAACTTTTAATCCATGCTGATTAATATAGACTTAGCAAATTATGTTATGAGCTTAACATAGAACTTTGCTTCGAGCATTTACGTGCGTTTTAGACCTTGTAGACTGTACTTTTACATTATTCGTGATAAAATATTTTGTATATATATATATATATATATATATATATATATATATATATATATATATATATATATATAAATGCAAAGATTCAACAGCCTTAAAAGTCTATGGTTCAGTACCATCAAGGAGATCAAAATTAGAATTTTGAGAGCATGCATCTTCCCTGTGGCTACATACGGATGTGAGTCGTGGACTATCTCTCAGTCCTTGAGAAATAGAATACGGGCTTTTGAGCTGAAATGTTATAGAAAGATTCTCAGAATATCTTGGACAAAGAAGATGAGATATTGACATCTTGAAAGATCTGAACATTAAGAAAGATTGGCTAATAAACAGCATCCTTTCTCGAAAGCTGAAATATTTTGGTCATATCAAGCGCCACGACGGATTGAAAAAAAATCATAGCAGAAGGCATGGTACCACCAGAAAAGGAGGGACAGGGGCCGACCGACACGAAGATGGGCACAGGATATAGGTTACTCCTTGAATGTGAAAATGCATTAGGCGGGAGAACTGGCGAGAGACCGAGTTTCTGTCAAGCAGACTGTGATGAGAGCGACGTTCTGCAAAGGACCTCCTACATGATTATATATATAAATATATATATATATTTATATATATATATATATATATATATATAGAGAGAGAGAGAGAGAGAGAGAGAGAGAGAGACAGAGAGACAGAGAGACAGAGACAGAGACAGAGAGAGAGAGAGAGAAATAAGAAGAAGAAAGGAGCAGAGTAATTGAAAGGTACTGATTCCGGAGGAATAAGTATGTAAAGGATAATTGGAATACACGCGACAAGGAAAAGTTTATGTTGTAAGTTGTTGCTATCATCTATTTATTTAATCTGACAAAGCAAAAAATGAAATGCAATGTATCTTGATGTCCAGGCTGGTGGTTGTCAATGAAACCGGAGGACAACTTCCTGGAGAAACTTCAGCCCTTGGAGGATATTCCAAGGCTCCTAGAAAGAAGTGAACGATTTGGTACCTACAATGATAGAACCCTGGGGATGCAACTGGTATGAATTTAACACATGTAGTTAAATGTGTCCCTCTCCCCCCCCCTCCCCCCTCCCCCACCCCAACCCCCCCCCCCCCCCCCCCCCAACCCCCACATCCCAGTACCTCTTCCACCTTCTCTTTTTCTTCTACTTTTTTCTTTTCCTTCTTTTCTTTTATTCTTTCTTTCTTCTTCTTCTTCTTCTTTTTTCTTCTTTTTCTTCTTCTTCTGCTTCTTCTTTTTCTTCTTCTTCTTCTTCTTCTTCTTCTATTTCTTCTTCTTCTTCTTTACTGTTGTGGTAATACTTTACCAAATAAAATGCACACATTTACAATTATTTATCAGTTCTTTATTGGTGTTTAAAAAAAAAATACTACATAGGAAACTAGATGTCGAGTAAGTTTACCGACTCCTGTTGAACCCATACAAATGTTACATAGAAAAGCATAGGCCAAAGATTCTTACACAGCCTATTGACGTAGGACAATGCTACATGCGAAAGTGGATGTCAATATTCTGACTGATAACTGTTACACACAGGAAAATGCTATCTACAAAAGCAGTATAGGTCAAATATTCTGACTGATAACAGGAAAACGCTATCTACGAAAGCAGTATAGGTCAAATATTCTGACCGATTATTGTTAGTTACAGGAAATTGCTACTTGGGAAAGGAGTATAGGTCAAATATTCTGACCGATTATTGTTAGTTACAGGAAATTGCTACTTGGGAAAGGAGTATAGGTCAAATATTCTGACCGATTATTGTTAGTTACAGGAAATTGCTACTTGGGAAAGGAGTATAGGTCAAATATTCTGACTGATTATTGCTAGACACAGGAAATTGCTTCTTGGGAAAGGAGTATAGGTCAAATATTCTGACTTCTGCTAGGTAAAGGAATGTGCTATCTGGGAAAGAAGTAGAGGTGAATTGTTCTGACTGACTACAGTTAGACCCAGAAAAGTGCTGCCTAAAATGAGAAGTATCTGTCAAATATGCTGACTACTTTTAAACCCCGAAAGCGCCACGTAGGAAAGTAGTTCTCAGATATACTGACTGCCTATGTTTAGACTCAAGAAAGGGCTACATAGAAAAGAAGTATAGGTCAATATTCTGACTGACTACTATTGGGCTCACATAAATGCTACTTTGAAAATGAGAAGTCATTTGCTCTGGCTGACTACTGCTGGAGCCCAGAAAACAGTTCCTTAGCAACTATATCTCTGCTGTGCTATCTAGATTATATTGGATTTTGACAGAGACATAAAGGCTAGACTCTCAGTGGATTTTATAATAGTTCTGATTGTAAATTAGGTATATCTCTTTGTGTATATATGTGTACACGCGCGTGTGTGTGCATTTTTGCGGGTGCATGCGTCAGTGTGTGTTTGTCGGACGGAAATTGAAAAAAAAATGGGGGGGGGGGGGTAAAATTCAGTTGTCGCTGAAATTACTGACCGTCCTCTGGATGGAGAAGTCTGTGAAGAAAGAAGACCATCACTTCCTTTATTTTTATTTCATTTTACTTTGCAATAACCTAATTGATATATGCGAAAGACTGTCAGCTGATTTTCTTTCCTGAGACCATAACTGAAACATCATTATATATTCAAATACTAAATAAGTTTATCTATTTCAGTACTCGGACAACGAGCAAGACTTACTAAAGTACCAGCTAGAGAACTTACGCCATGGCGTAGAGCTTCAAGAGCTCCCAAACACAAAGTTAGCAAGGTCTGTGTTTTCCCATTCAGTTAGCATTAATACGTAACACTGAAAATACACTAAGAAAAACATGCGTACACGGCGTTCTACATTATACAAGCCATTTATGCAAGTTTTGCTTCATTTTATTTCTAGTGTTTCATATTTTAATCTGTAATGCTCAGGGATTTTTTTTTTTTTTTCTAGAATGGAAAGGTGGTTGTACTCGCCATTAACTGTCGAAACAGGTGCTGGTACTCATCACAAAGTGTTTTTTATCGTAGTGCTGAAAAATTAGGCCTAAAAAGTACCTGTATTCGTCACAAAGTGTTTATTACAGTAGTAAAGTAAAAAAAAAAAAAAAGGAAAGATCCCTTTTTACGCCTTAGGCGCATCGGGTATATGGGAAGAGCGTCCAATATTTTTACACACCAATCGACACTGGGTGGGTAATATATTCAGCATTACGCCGGCCGTGTTTACTTCCCAAGGACAACCATTCTGGTACCCATTTTAGGCTGGGTCGGCCTGCGACACCCTATACCTTGATAAAAATCCACGCAGCCAGCAGTGGGTTTCGATTGCGGTACGTTGGAATTAGGAGTCGGACTCGCAACGCCTAAGCCACGGACGCCGCTTATTACAGTAGTGCTGAAATTTTATGCCTAAAAAGATGCTGGTACTCGCTATAAAATGTCTAAGAAATGGTACTGGTACTCGTTACAAAGTGTCTATTTTAGTAGTGCTGAAAAATTATGCCTAAAAAAGTGCCGGTACTACGTACTGCCAGAATCAGTAACGTAAAAGGACCTTTTTCTTTAGACCCCTGGCACATCAGGCATAGGGTTCTAGAGTTTTTTTTTTTTTGTTTGTATAGATCAAATGGCATACAGTGGGTGACATTGTTAACATCACAGCGGTCACCTTTATTTCTATTACATTTCCTTGTGTCTATTTGGGGGGGGGGGGGTATCCTGTTGTGAGGGTAAAAAGAATTTGACCCACGGTCCCATACCAAGCACGTCTTAAAAAGAGAATAATAAGCGATGTTTCCGTTGACGTCTGAGTACATCTGCCTGAACGGCGAACCAACAGACCAACGTAGAATATACAACATCGTGGATATGGGATCTCCCAAACCGAAAAAAAAGAAGAAAATGTAAACTGAAAAGCCAAATCCAAGACCTTATGAGGGGTAGAGCAGCTGTACCAAAGAAAACCATTACAGAGCTGGTGAAAAGATCCACACAGACTTCAGATAAATGTCACAGGAGCAACGACGACTAGTAGCGTACAGATTATATCAATATGGCGATTAACCAACGAAAATAAAAAAGATTGCATCTGATCCAGAAGAAAACATTCTAAGCAAGCAACAGAATGACCGTCTGGAACATCTGTTTCAGCGATATGGTCGAAGACCACATACCGACAATGTTGATAAAGCCTGACCACGATCGTTATCGCAACTGAGGTCCTACTGGCAGAACAACAGGGATGACAGCTACTAAACAACAGGAAGAACTGGTACAGAAATATCAACACGAATAGCTAAGGATACAAACCTATCAATGGCAGTAATACCACCAACGGATAAAACAATAAGGAACACATCACCTTATCAGAACTAAGACTGCACAGTGAAGAGGACACGACCTGGCCGGCCAGAGAGACACGGAAGACATAAAATATTAGCACCAAACACTACACAATGAAAAAGCAGCACAGTTTGTTGCCATAATTATAACCGAGGCTTGTTCCTTATTCAGAGGTTGAACGTTGCTAATTCAAACAGAACGAACAAACTAACGAACGGTCTGCATACAAACATACCAGTTCTGTAAAATTGATGTACAGACACAACCCAAGTTCTATAACATGACAAACGACCAGAAGTGGACGAACAACCAGAAACTGACGTTTGAGTTTGCAGCCGATGAACACAAAAGAATATAATAAAGCAGATAAATGAATCCTAACTGGGGGGGGGGGGGGGGGGGGAATCAAGCACACACAAAAGTAGCTGCCTGTTACAAGGATTTATTGATTTGATTCATTGTGTTCCAGACGAGATTCAGCGAAATATGCCAGGCAGTAAAAAAAGGCAGTCGACTGTTTGTGACTTCTTTGTTCAAATCTACAGTGGAGAAACATTGCTTTGATTTACAGATTTGATCACTTTTAAAAAGAAGACTTTTAAACATTGCCTCGTAAACGATTTAACTGGGTTACTTCCTGTTAACTTATCTTGGTACAATTTGAATGATGTGCTCTATGTAGTCCAGCACAATACAATGGCTTCCCTCCAGAATCCATGTTTTACGCCTTACTGTCATTTTTACAGGTTTGTTTATTTGTGTTTGTTGTTGTGGGTTTGTGTGGGTCTGTGTGATAACAAACTGTAACACACATCTATCATTCCTGAGTGTGCTGCTGTAAAACTTATTGTTTCTATTTCAGCGTTTTCTGTCGTTGTTTTTTTCCTCTTCCTATTATTGATTTTTTTTTTTTTTTGTTATTAACAAACCATTATTCAATTGCGTGTTAAGAGTCATATCTGTGTATTGGAAACGCATTGTTGCTTACAGTTTGTCGGTGTTCCTATGTGGGATGCAATTTTTAGTTATTTTGAAGCCCCATTGTGGCTTCTGCCGGGTGCCCTAAATATTGTCAGGCCTCAGATAGTGCCTATCAGCAGAACGGGGTTTCCGGGACATCTCCACGGGTGATCCTCATCCGCATGGTGGCACTCTGTGTCACAGGGTATTTATCGCTTGTGTGATGTCCTTCTGGGGTGCAAACTACCTGCCTTCCATTGTTGCTGCTATGTTATAGCATATAAAAACAATGTTCGCAAAGGCAATATTCACTTGAATACGAAAGTACATGAGGCGGGAGAGCTGTTGAGAGATGGAGCGTCTTGAATGCAGACCGTGGCGAGAGCGACGCTCTGCAAAGGGCCTACTAAATGATGATGGTATTCACTGAAACCTGAAAACACACTGACTCATTGCACTGTAACAGTCCGTTCAGACAACAGAAACATATCTTGTGTATTGAAATTTGGCTTATCCTATTAAAAAACCTACTAATTGTTTTGCAGAGAAAAGATCAAGAATAAGAAGTTACAGCTTAAAACAGACCGTGAACACAGAAGATTGGTCAGAGCAATGAATGCTTTTCTACATGTAAGGACGCCCTATTTTATTGTTTGTTATGCCCATTTATTTAAAGACAAATGTGTTTATAAGGTGGAACAAAGTTTCAGGTTTCGAAGTTATTTTGTGCATTGTTTCATAATTAATTTTTTTTTTTTAAGATTCAACATTTTAATTCTCTTCTTTTCTTCGAATTCGGAGTGCATCTGCATGAAAGTCTAATGTGTATTTAACTAATATTTGTAATTTATTTACAGCACATAAAATCTTGGTTATTATCTGGACTGAAGTCTAGAAGTGGACGAAAAACCACAACCTTCCGCTTTTGTTTATAGCCAGTGAACGCGAAGAAGTAGAAGATTACATATTAATTTTACCTATCTTCAATCGTTGACCGTTATAATTTATTGATATTTAACCACGTTATACCTATCATCTGTTTGCATCCTAATATATTGGCGTTTTTAAAATTTAAAAAAACGACACAAACACCAGTTTGCACAATTTATTGCCGAGAAATAGAGAAATATGCAAAGCAATAAACTGCGCATTTTGTGTGTCTATTTGTGGGGGGTGGGGTGGGGGTGGGGGGTGTGGTTGTGTGTGGCGTTGTTTAACAGCAGATAAAGGAATAGTTTTGATATTTATATTGTGTCTATTTTCAGGCGCTGAACAAGCACAATGCTGATAAAAATGAAAACATTGACCGACAGGAACTACAGGCAGCCCTGGACGATGTAAGCGAAGCCTTTGTTTTCAAATACAAAAATATTCCTCTGATGGTTTCCGGACACCATTCTGGGTGAACATAGAATATACCACGGGCCTGAGTGGTCTCGAGGTATGGTGTCCGCCTCGAGTGCTGGAGGTCCCGTGTTCAAGTTCCGGTGGGGGCTGGGATTTTTTTCACATGGACTTCTAGAAATTTCCCCTGGTCTCAGGGTAGTCAGATCGGGCGCCCATGTGTATTCTTGCGCACGTAAAAAAAATCCCTCGGCAAATGCCTTGATTTGAAAATCGAAAAGAAAAGTCTAACGGCACTGCCCCTGCAAAAAAAAAACATTGCAGGTAAAAATCTACCCAAAGGGTTTCAGGATCTTCGCCGGTGCAACGGAGTTAGTGCGCTGCGCTGAGATTCTTCAGACTCATGTTTGAGTTAGAAGTAGAACAGAGCATTATGGGTTACATCCGAGTGCCATGATGTTGATCTGGCAAATAAAGATAAAACAAACTGCTCTTCTACAGAGTATGTAGTTAAAGGCAGTGAACTGGAGCGTTCACTTCCATTTCGGACTGCATCTGCCTGAAAGCCGAGGAACCAAGAGTCTGCATACAAAGAAGCCCGATTTTTAAAAACGGATTTGAACTAAAAACTCACCTCATGGAGCAAGACCAAAGTCCAGAAGTGGACGAATAACCACAACTTTCCACTAGTGTCTGCAGTCGATCAGTGCTAAGAAGAAGATAAGGACACCTGGGTTCGAATCTTCAATAAGGATGTAATTGTTTTTTTTCATAATTTTTTTTTTTTTTTTTGTAACCTGGGCAAAAATAAAAATCAAACCTGCAGTCCATGACGACAGTACTAGCCATGCGCCCCTTAACTTTCAGTCGCAGAGATTTTTTTTATGGACGTCCTCAATACCTAGAACCATTTTTTTCCCACCCATTTAAAGTAGGCTTGCGATTTGTTCCCCTCTTTGTCTCTGACTATGTCCAATTTAGTTCTGTCGCCAATAAATGTTACCCAGACATTCCTCGAATTCCTTTACTGATCTTAAATTAATCGCACATATACTAACACTTTGTATTGTTATCTATAACAGGATTCATCTTTTCCTCGGAAGAGGAGACTTATGTTGTTTGGTGACGTAGAAAGTGACATAATTCTGGATTATCTTGACAAGGATCATAATGGCCAGGTTAGTTTCTTTGTTCTAGTGTTGTCGTAGTTAGTAAGAGCCCATATCAGTGTACATATAGAGGCTTAGTCTTCTGTAGAATATTTATGTAATTGTGTGTGTGTGTGTGTTTCTGTGATAGCCAGAGATAGACGGCGAGAGATAGAAGGGGGGGGGCAGATTACAGGTCGGGGGGGGGGGGGGGGGGGGGTGGCGCGGGCAATGAGTCTAAAAATTGTATAATCGCCAAGATGCACCACTCAGTTAATGCACTAAATTTTTGAATGCCACAATGTGTCGGACTGTAAAGAGCAACCTCTAGATTTTGTAAGAGTGACATCTACATAACAAGAGATGCTTGCAGTCTTTTGCAAACCAACTGTACCTTTACTAGTGGTCCAGTGTTTCGATGGGATGGTCCTTATTACTATTAGTGCAACAGTGGCGACCAGTGGATATGTGGCGCTGAGCTTCTGTGGCAAAACCAATGTATTCTAGTTAGGTAAAGCCTGGTGATCCCTCTTATTGTTGAAAGTCTGCCACAGACCCATACTTTATGGATGTTTACTGAAGAGCTTAATATAGTTTAGCTGGGTTTTTGTTCCTTCTGCCTTCTACCCCCCTTCCTCTTTTTTTCAGTGGTGCATAGGTAGGCCCTGAACAAACAGACGCTAAGTTCGTTATTGCATGCAGATCACCCTGTTTCCTCCCTATCTTTTAAACTTTACTCTCTAGGTCACTTTTCCATGTATTGTTTGTCTGCCTTTATGTCTTTGCCCCTGTGGGCTCCACTGTTTAGTAGTAATTTTTTTTTCTCCATAAAATGCTGTTCAACCCTCGGTCTAATAACTGGGATATATAATAATAAGTTTCTCAAAGTATATATATTTGTTGTTTATTTTTATATATCGCGTAATTATTTAAATGACCGAAAAGTAATTTGTATGGTTTCAGATATTGCTTTGATATGTTCATATGTTGTTGGTTGGTTGTTGTTGTTGCCCCCCCCCCCCCCCCCCCCCCCCCTGAGGTTCATGATAAAGATTGGCTGTAATGTATCCACTGTTAACTATATGAATATTAAGTGGTCAGGCCCCAGTCTCTTCCACTGTTTGACCGTCGTACCTCTTCTTCTTCTTCTTCTTCTTCTTCTTCCTCTTCTTCTTCTTCTTCTTCGCATTCACTGGCTATAAACTCCGGCCGAAAAGTTGTGGTTGTTTCTGGACCTGAGTCCTGTTCCAAAACTAAAGTCCTGCGTTCTCATCAATTTTTGGTAGTTTTCATGATCTAGTTCAATACAACAGCCTCCAGTTGACATTAGAGCTAACTTTTTAAAGCTTAATATTAGTTTTAATTTCCATTTAATAATTTTGCGTCCATTGCATTTGATTTATCTTGAATATTTTCAGGAAAGAGATCTTAAACGAACAGTTGGCATTAACACGGGACATGTGGGAACGTCAGATTTTGTCCTTGAACCCGCTGATGTTGAATTTGTCATCGAAAGAGGCAGACGATCACTAGAAGCCTTTCTGAAGTATTATGTGGCAACTCATAACTTGAAAAGAAGACCTGAGTTCCGGAATATTGAAGATATTCGAAAAAATTCCAAAGAGAATCTTAATACCAGTTCATCCAAACAGAGTCTTCAGATCGGGATTGATGAACCAGCTTTGACAGTTTCCAACGGGAATGTCCCAAAATACAGCCTGCAGTATTTAATTCCTGAAGCAGAATTCAAAGATGCCAAGAGCCACAATTCTACTACAAGAGATGATTTGTCAATACCTGAACTACCTCACCATATTTCAGCTTGTCGCACCAAGTCAGGGTCTTCGGGAAAGAGTGTCAGCATTTCTGACAAGGTTGAGATCATGGGAGAAAAAGTAGGGTATGATCCTTGCAGAAACTTGTGTGAACTTGAAGAGACTGATAACTTTAGTAACGTCCCGGAGGATGCGGATTGTATCTTTCTTCTTGGTGGCAGTTCAGATGATCTTATAAACACTCACAAAGATTTGGCAGCTGACAATCAGAAATTGCTCAAAGAAAGCAATACTCTGCAGCCTCAGGCCAGTAAGCTTAGTAGCTCCTTATTCAGTGCACAAAGAAACATAAACTCACCGATAAAAGAGTACGGTAAAAAGTTAAGACCTTCATTAAAGGTTGACGTGCAAGTCCATAAGCCTCGAGAACAACCTGAAAGTCCAACAACACCACTGCTTCAGGGGAATTAACCTCAACATTTTTGTCAGCAATTTAAAGTAAGGTACCTTTATGAGGCCCGCCACATAAAGCACTTGGTATGTTACTCATATCTTTATAGACAAATCGGCACCAGATGTGGAATGTGTTCAACATCACACCGACAGATCCCCCCCCCCCCCCCCCCCACTTCCCACACCCCCTTTTTTTTCTCCCCACATACTGCTTAAGAATTTATAGCCGAGTATAGCTGAAAGCAATGGTCATGACTCCTTTTCATCTTTTTTTTTTTCTCCTACACCACGTGCGGATTTGCACCGACCTTCAGTATTACTGTGTCCCAATGCCTTTGTGGGAGTCTGCAAAGAAGGAGAAATTTGTCACTTTCTGGGCATGTTATGATTAGAGGTCGTCATCTATGACAGGCGTTGCGAGTGCGCTTCGTAATTTTTTGGTGCGTTGATTCAACCGTGGTATCGAATTCCAGCCCACAGCAGGCAATGGAAAACTACTGAACATCAGTTTTTAGTGAAATCATAGAGGGCCAAAAACAGATGCTTGGATTGGATCTGCAATGTAGTGGATACACAACAATGAGAACATGTAAACTGGTGGATATTGCCACCACTTAAAAGATTTTGGAAAGAAAGAAGATAGAAGAAGACAACGCCAGGAGAGAGAAGATAGAAGACAACACCAGGAGAGAGAAGATAAAAGAAGACAACACCAGGAGAGAGAAGATAAGAGAAGACAACACCAGGAGAGAGAAGATAAGAGAAGACAACACCAGGAGAGAGAAGATAGAAGAAGACAACGCCAGGAGAGAGAAGATAGAAGAAGACAACGCCAGGAGAGAGAAGATATAAGAAAACGCCAGGAGAGAGAAGATAGAAGAAGACAACGCCAGGAGAGAGAAGATAGAAGAAGACAACGCCGGGAGAGAGAAGATAGAAGACAACGCCAGGAGAGAGAAGACAGAAGAAGACAACGCCAGGAGAGAGAAGATAGAAGAAGACAACGCCAGGAGAGAGAAGATAGAAGAAGACAACGCCAGGAGAGAGAAGATAGAAGACAAAACCAGGAGAGAGAAGATAGAAGAAGACAACACCAGGAGAGAGAAGATAAGAGAAGACAACACCAGGAGAGAGAAGATAAGAGAAGACAACACCAGGAGAGAGAAGATAGAAGAAGACAACGCCAGGAGAGAGAAGATAGAAGAAGAAAACGCCAGGAGAGAGAAGATAGAAGAAGACAACGCCAGGAGAGAGAAGATAGAAGAAGACAACGCCAGGAGAGAGAAGATAGAAGACAACGCCAGGAGAGAGAAGACAGAAGAAGACAACGCCAGGAGAGAGAAGATAGAAGAAGTCAACGCCAGGAGAGAGAAGATAGAAGAAGACAACGCCAGGAGAGAGAAGATAGAAGACAACGCCAGGAGAGAGAAGACAGAAGAAGACAACGCCAGGAGAGAGAAGATAGAAGAAGACAACGCCAGGAGAGAGAAGATAGAAGAAGACAACGCCAGGAGAGAGAAGATAGAAGAAGACAACACCAGGAGAGAGAAGACTGAAGAAGACAACGCCGGGAGAGAGAAGATAAAAGAAGACAATGCCAGGAGAGAGAAGATAGAAGAAGACAACGCCAGGAGAGAGAAGATAGAAGAAGACAACGCCAGGAGAGAGAAGACTGAAGAAGACAACGCCGGGAGAGGGAAGATAGAAGAAGACAACGCCAGGAGAGAGAAGATAGAAGAAGACAACGCCAGGAGAGAGAAGACTGAAGAAGACAACGTCAGGAGAGAGAAGATAGAAGAAGACAACGCCAGGAGAGAGAAGATAGAAGAAGACAACGCCAGGAGAGAGAAGATAGAAGAAGACAACACCAGGAGAGAGAAGACTGAAGAAGACAACGCCGGGAGAGAGAAGATAAAAGAAGACAATGCCAGGAGAGAGAAGATAGAAGAAGACAACGCCAGGAGAGAGAAGATAGAAGAAGACAACGCCAGGAGAGAGAAGATAGAAGAAGAAAACGCCAGGAGAGAGAAGATAGAAGAAGACCACGCCGGGAGAGAGAAGATAGAAGAAGACAACGCCAGGAGAGAGAAGATAGAAGACAACGCCAGGAGAGAGAAGACAGAAGAAGACAACGCCAGGAGAGAGGAGATAGAAGAAGACAACGCCAGGAGAGAGAAGATAGAAGAAGACAACGCCAGGAGAGAGAAGATAGAAGAAGACAACACCAGGAGAGAGAAGACTGAAGAAGACAAAGCCGGGAGAGAGAAGATAAAAGAAGACAATGCCAGGAGAGAGAAGATAGAAGAAGACAACGCCAGGAGAGAGAAGATAGAAGAAGACAACGCCAGGAGAGAGAAGATAGAAGAAGACAACGCCAGGAGAGAGAAGACTGAAGAAGACAACGCCGGGAGAGAGAGGATAGAAGAAGACAACGCCAGGAGAGAGAAGATAGAAGAAGACAACGCCAGGAGAGAGAAGACTGAAGAAGACAACGCCAGGAGAGAGAAGATAGAAGAAGACAACGCCAGGAAAGAGAAGATAGAAGAAGACAACGCCAGGAGAGAGAAGAAAGAAGAAGACAACGCCAGGAGAGAGAAGATAGAAGAAGACAACGCCAGGAGAGAGAAGATAGAAGAAAACGCCAGGAGAGAGAAGATAGAAGAAGACAACGCCAGGAGAGAGAAGATAGAAGACAACGCCAGGAGAGAGAAGACAGAAGAAGACAGCGCCAGGAGAGAGAAGATAGAAGAATGCAACACCAGGAGAGAGAAGATAGAAGAAGACAACGCCAGGAGAGAGAAGATAGAAGAAGACAACACCAGGAGAGAGAAGACTGAAGAAGACAACGCCGGGAGAGAGAAGATAAAGGAAGACAATGCCAGGAGAGAGAAGATAGAAGAAGACAACGCCAGGAGAGAGAAGATAGAAGAAGACAACGCCAGGAGAGAGAAGACTGAAGAAGACAACGCCGGGAGAGAGAAGATAGAAGAAGACAACGCCAGGAGAGAGAAGATAGAAGAAGACAACGCCAGGAGAGAGAAGACTGAAGAAGACAGCGCCAGGAGAGAGAAGATAGAAGAAGACAACGCCAGGAGAGAGAAGATAGAAGATGACAACGCCAGGAGAGAGAAGACTGAAGAAGACAACGCCGGGAGAGAGAAAATAGAAGAAGACAGCGCCAGGAGAGAGAAGATAGAAGAAGACAACGCCAGAAGAGAGAAGATAGAAGATAGAAGAAGACAACGCCAGGAGAGAGAAGATAGAAGAAGACAACGTCAGGAGAGAGAAGATAGAAGAAGACAACGCCAGGAGAGAGAAGATAGAAGAAGACAACGCCAGGAGAGAGAAGATAGAAGAAGACAACGCCTGGAGAGAAAAGATAGAAGAAGACAACGCCAGGAGAGAGAAGATAGAAGAAGACAACGCCAGGAGAGAGAAGATAGAAGAAGACAACGCCAGGAGAGAGAAGATAGAAGAAGACAACGCCAGGAGAGAGAAGATAGAAGAAGACAACGCCAGGAGAGAGAAGATAGAAGAAGACAACGCCGGGAGAGAGAAGATAGAAGAAGACAACGCCAGGAGAGAGAAGATAGAAGAAGACAACGCCAGGAGAGAGAAGATAGAAGAAGACAACACCAGGAGAGAGAAGATAGAAGAAAAAAACGCCAGGAGAGAGAAGATAGAAGAAGACAACGCCAGGAGAGAGAAGATAGAAGAAGACAACGCCAGGAGAGAGAAGATAGAAGAAGACAACGCCAGGAGAGAGAAGATAGAAGAAAAAAACGCCAGGAAACTCTTGACAGTATTTTGTCACGGTAGAGTGGGTTGTTAGGGCATGAGCTGTTAAATGCTGTTGAATATCGTAGGTTGGTCTTACGCCAGTCGGCACAACGCATGGTGATATATTACCCATTATATCGTTTCACCGGTAATCAAGCAAAATGTTTATTCGTGGTAATTTATGTTCGCATAGTCATATTGATGTTTTCACCCCAAGTTGCCTAATTCCTGTTCCATTGTGTGGTTTATAGATTTTCTTCCTAAACTATTTAATCCAAACGTCAGGTTACCAATGTTCAGATTATTTTTCCTGAGAGATTTGTGTTCTGAAAGTGCATGTACATTCAATTTTGGTTAATTCTGATGATAAAATATTTGATACTCTCGGCTGAGACCGAGCCGTTTCGAGTAACTTGGGACACCGTTGATTTTCTTAAATTTAATATCAGCTTTATAATCAGAACATGTCGAGATGCCATAGCCTAAAATGTTTTTAATAGCTGCCATGTATGACAGGCTAGAGGTTGTGAGAGCCCTTTGGGAGCGAGTGAACAGTGGAGAGACAAGAATAAATCATTGCTGTCTTTCAAGGGAATGGCGAGACAGATGTACCATCAGACAGCCTTCAGAATTGGAACTCTTCGCTTACTGCTGAAGACGGGGAAGCACCGCTTGTGGGAGTGTCCCGAGTGCTATAATGTCGATTCCTAATTCAACATTCAACTTAAAAAAAGCTATGGTAAACGTATTAGAACTTGATAGTTGTGTGTCCACAACGCTGTATATGGGTCCACACATTTTGACCATTGTTTAATTCCTGCAATATACCGTACTAGATTGGAAGTATCAGTTACTCACTTTGTGGCGCTAACTTTACGCCACTAATGTTGTGATTAATTTTTATTTTTTTAAATAACCGTCGAGCTCGATACACGTGGATCTGTAAATAATATAAATACACAAAATACATGTACAAAATAGAATCTATGAAATGTGTTACATACGTCCTTCAGTTCAATCTTTTAAACATCGGTAAGTATGGTAAAACAGTACTAGAAAGCGTCACAAACTATCATAACCACATTTATACTTCAAATAATACCTTAAGAGGGTAATTATTACAGGGTTACCAGTGCCACAGACTTGGACAAAAAGAAGAATATTTAAGGCTAAACAACATGATGCCATAGCTTTTGACATGCTTTTAGTGTTATTATAATAATTATCGGCGTCATAAACAACAACATACCAACAGCAACAGCAGTGTTATGTTTTGTATAGTTAGATACAAAAACACATTAATATTTATAACACTAATTTAAAAACTAAATACTGACAGTATATTTTTTTTTTCCTGATTCTGGACGCTCTTTCAGTTCTCGTTATGCCTAGTGGCACATGGGGCTTCAGAGAAGACTTTCTATGCTTTCCTGTCCTGTGCAATCTTTAATGCAGTTTTCCATGTCAAAGATGCCACACTCAGGTCACTTTCCATCGTTCGTCTCCATGTTGTTTTTGGGTGCCCCTTTTTTCTCTTTCCCTCTGGTATCAATGTGAGAGCTGTTTTGGCAGGTATATCAGGATTCATTCTCATAACGTGGCCAAGCCATTTCCATCTTCTCTTGGTTATCATACTGTCTAGATTTTCTTGGTTTGTTGACCCTCTATGGTCGCATAAAAAAGTAACAGAGACCTGTCCGTTTGCGCCCTGGCATAAATATGTCTCTGACACTCCATCCCCGTGTTAAAAATATTATTGGTTTGGTGTTTTCATGTTCCAAAGAAAACAAATTGTCTCCGTTCATTTAAGAAAGCCACTTTATAAAGCCAACATAAAATAACATACATACTGATGTTATTTTTCCGAGTTAGACATCATCGTTCTCAGGTGCCTTGCCGACTGGTGTGGGCGATCATGCCTCTCCACAATCTGTAGCATGTATCAGTTCGTGTGCCGACACACCTCCATGCCATGCAACAAGACTCGTCAAGAATCTTCTCTCGTTGTCTTCCTCTATCCCTCCTTCCATAGATCTTTCCAGTGGTCACAAGTTCCATTTTCCCTCTTCTCATAACATGGCCGAAAAATGATGACTGTCTCCTATTGATATCTGTGATAAGTTGTCTTCGGGCTTCCCTCTCTTTCAAAACCTCTTGGTTGCTCTTTTTGGCTGTCCAAGGTATTCTAAGCATTCTTCTGTAAAACCAAATCCCTGAGGCCTCGAGAAATTGTTTGGCCTGCCTACCGATTGTCCAGGCCACACAGCCATATGTTAAAACTGGATGTTTTCACAGTTAGACATCTGTACTTAATGAGGGCATCCTCTGTGGTACATTACAGTAGGGTAGAAGATGTCAAATAGATATCAATTACAATTATACATTTGTGTGCCAGCGGGGATTGGTCCAGAAGATTGAGACTGATTCGTGGAACGTGATGCCATGGTTGAAGGTGCACAGAGGGAAGGGGGGGGGGGGAACTAAGAAGGGGATAGAGATAAATGTATTGTTTTAGAGCTAAATGTCTGAAAAGACGCAGGTTAAATACATGTAATGGCAACCTTGGTCTTAAAATTAAATACTCTAATTGTGTAAGGTTTTTTTTTTTTTTTTGGACGCAAGAGGGTCTTGGTAGTCGGTAGTCACGCGCACTACCGCTATAGGCTTTATTCTCACGTCTCCCTATAGAACAATATAACATTTCTTCTTTGCTCTACTCACTGAATGCCCCACAAAGTCAACTAGTACTTTTCGGTGTCTCCGATATTTCCGCGTCCATGTTCTACGTGGTCGACCTCTGGTCTGTTACCGCTGTTTCTGTGTAACGTTGCTCTCTGTGGTGCCCTGTCTGTTGCTAGACTTGTTACAAAGCCAAACCATATAATCAGTATAACAGTCGTCTGGAAATGTGGAAAACGTGTCAACAAGACATCTGCCAGAAAAATGAGTAAAATTCTTCTTATGTTGTTTACATTGTCAGTTATTTACAATTGTAACATTTAAAATAGTGTAAATTTTTTTTAATGTATCACATCATAATTTTCACATATATTGACAACCACCTACATCATTGTATATGAAACGACATACTTAACATCTTTTTCACATTTTGCATTTCACATACTCAGTCTTATTTTACTTTTGTGAAGATATGTGATAATATTTCTTCTACAGCAGTTTAACAATAAATAAAACATAATATTTACTCAAAAACAACGCTATTTGTGTCTGTCTGTGTTGGATTTGTGTGTGTGTGCCATTTGTGTGTGTGTGGAGGGAGGGGGTGATTTTTTGATGTTATATTTTAATATAACCTACCCACATCAGAAAATAATCATCTAAATTGTATATATACATTGTGGAAAGGGGAAAACTGAATCAACAACATGGTGACAATGTGAGAGTTTAAGCAAAACAGAGGCAGACTAAACCAGCGAGAAGATATTGATAGCTCAGCATTGTGGCACAAAAAGAACAGCTGTTTCAGAAATGGCTGGCATTTTTTTTTTAAATCCAGAAACCATTAGTTGTAAACCCTTTTGGTACTATGGATATCGCAACCTTTTGGCCTTGATTCCTTGATAGATACCGTAAATCTGATAAATGTCTGGCTTTTCTGCCTACCCCTGAGCGTAAACTCGGACCACAAGGAGTTTGTCACCTGGTCGCCGCGCAGCTTAGCTTGTTTAACCAACTTAGCTAGCAGCTGGGCAAATAGTTGGCATAAGTCAAGACTTTCGGTAGTGTGCAGACTGCATTAACAATGTTAGGCGACATAGACTATAATGAAAAGAAGAATGTAAGTTAAACCCTAAAGATTTGGCAGTCTGAATGCATTTGTAGCGTTATGGTTACAAGTGAGATTTTCGTTAGTAATCTTTCTGTTAGTAGAGTTTTTCCATTGAATAGAAACATAACTCCTAATGTTACTGAGCTACAGAACTCAATTTGAGGTATATAGAACTTTGGATTTCTCAAGAAGTTATAAAGGCGGGTTGATGTGTGAGACTGGCTTCTTTACTCCGTTAAAATAGACTCCAGTTGCAAAACTGAACTAATCGTGGACAGCTAGTCTAGACATCTATCTACTGACTGAATTGAAGGTCCTTCACTTACACATTTAAGGGCATATATGAAATGCCAAGACGACTCTTCGCGTTGACTCATAAGCCCCTACTCTCTCACATACACACACACACTCTCTCACTCTACCACGCGACCTCTCTGTCTCTCTCTCTATCTCTCTCTCTCTCTCTCTGTGTATGTGTGTGTGAGAGAGTACGTGAGATATTATTAGGATATGTTAAAGGGTATACTTTTGTAGAAGCATTATGTTTCATATGTTTTATCCGTGCACATGATGAAGATTGACAGTCAGTCTATAGTTATGACCATGGAACTTCAGTCTAGTACATTCTGTTAGTTCTGTACACAAGTAAGCCAGCAAGTCCATGGTGTACTTAGTGCCAGTTTCTGAGCTCGTGTCTCTTTCTATTTCTTATGTTGTTTTCTTTATTCTCCTCTCTGTCTCTCTCTCTCTTTCTTTCTCTCGCTCTGTGTGTTTGTTTGTGTGTGTGTGTGTGTTTGTGTGTGTGTGTGTCCATACAATGTGTACGACTTAAGAAATTATCCACGAAATTATCCACATGTCAAGATGGTCAATCAGTAAGCCTTTCAACTTCCTTACGTCCCTTTCTCTTTCTCTCTCTCCCGCCCTCTCTCTTTCTCACTCTCTTCACACACACACACACACACACACACACACACACACTCATTAATTCTTTATACGTATAGTGGACTAGTGTTAGCCAACACACAAGTCCCTTGTATGTATAGTAGACAGTCTAGTGTTCAGTCAACAAACGGTTCAATATTGGGATTACTTAACTAAATGCATGTATGAAATCCTTTCCTTCAGGAACGCCATAGTGGTATCACAATCTATAGGATTTCATAGCTGGTGTGTATGTATCAGTAAATGTGTGTTAATGTGCGTGTGTCTATATTTCATGGCTTAAAGTGATATCAGTAGTTTACTAATGATCACAGAATTGCATACCTGTGTCGACAAGAGGAAACATTTCACTACAAAGGCCCAGTGTTATACAGACTGCTACACTTCGCGCTTTGACTTATCTCGGCTGTCACGTCTTTTTGTGGGGCTGGTTTCTTCTTGAATGATTTATGCACACTGCTAATGTGCTTTCTTCCGCTAGTTGATCAATCTACTACGGTATGTTTTGATCTGTGAGTTTAAATAGACTTGTTTTAACCCGAAGCTCCGTCTTCTTGCTGGTCGCCCCCTGCCTCTCCTTCTTGTTACCAAGCTTTCTGTTATTATTTTTTTTAAGTCGCATTGGCGACTGATATGGCCAAAATATTTCAGCTTCCAGATAAGATGTAGTATATTAGTCTAATCTTCCTTGATGTTCATATCTTTTAGGACGTCGTAATTCTTTTCTCTTTTGTCCACGGTTTTCTGAGAATATGTCTATAGCATTTCTGCTCAAAGGCCCATATTTTCTTCCTTTAAGGACTGTGGAGCTGTCCACGACTCAAAACCGTATGCTGCTGCAGGAAAGGTGCTTGCTCTCAAAATTCTGAGTTTTTATTTCCTTGATGTTGCTCAACATAGTGTTTTTTAATATTTAAGAACAAAGAAAGGAAAGAACCCATTTCTATACAAATATCCAACCTGAGAACCGCAGTTAATATACGACTAATTTACAAATAACGTTGTCGAAATGAAATCTTGGAGATCACATTCTTTCATGATTTCAGTGTCACATCTACTTTCATCTCTTCTTCTTCTTCTTCTTCTTCTTCTTCTTCTTCTTTTTCTTCTTCTTCTTCTTCTTCTTCTTCTTCTTCTTCTTCTTCTTCTTCTTCTTCTTTTTCTTCTTCTTATTTTTTTTCTAATTCTTCTTTTTCTTTTTCTACTTTTTCTTCTTCTTCTTCTTCTTCTTCTTCTTCTTCTTCTTCTTCTTCTTCTTCTTCTTCTTCTTCTTCTTCTTCTTCTTCTTCTTCTTCATCTTCTTCTTTTTCTTCTTCTTCTTCTTCTTCTTCTTTTTTTTCTTCTTCTTCTTCTTCTTCTTCTTCTTCTTCTTCTTCTTCTTCTTCTTTCTTCTTCTTCTTTTTCTTGTGTGTTCTCCTTTAACAGGGCAGCTGACACGCTCTGCGGTGGTTAACAACAAGGCGGCCATATCTGCGTCTTTCCGTCCAAAATACCCGATTTTAGTAAACTGCTAATTATCCGCCTTTTACATCATGGTTGCTAGATGAAATTAAGCCTTTTTTTTTTTTTTTCAAAAAGTATGACCCCGGAACCCACGCAGAAAATCTCTGTTTTCTCTATTTTTCTATTAAACGATATTTCGATAGCTTTCTTGTAATTTTTCACTAGTCTGTTGGCTGTTCAAAATGTATAGGGTTCGCAGGCTGTTATTTAGTTCCATTCTACCCTGAACAAGTTCCTCATTATCATGGATGTAATCCGGTCCTACATCTCTGGCCGCTTTCATCAACGTTCGTCTTAGGATTTCTTTTGAAAAGCTTCTAAGAACGCTCCTTCTCACAGTATGATATACTAAAATAAACTACACTGAGGTGCGCTGAAGAATTTCTGTTTTCGTTGTTTACACAACATGTACAAAAGAAATCTGAAAAGACCAGGTTACTCCCTGCTGTCCTGATTCTCTCTGTAGTAAATTAGAAGCTTGTGAATTGTTCATTGACACACAAAGGTAAAGTACGCACAAGACACGTGTACAACACTGTAAGGTCAACATTCCTGAATACGCCAGAACAAATCGTGCCAGTAGCCCGTTCTGCGACAAGCACTGACAAATCCCCCAGTCGTGCCACTGTTATTGAGAGTCGCCGGCTTGGAAGGGCCATAACCTTTTCACATGTTTCATATCGGCACGGTTATCAATAACAGCCGATACTGTATCCTGAATAGGTGGAGCCCATATTGAGTTACATATTGTGTGGTGTGGATATAAGCAGTTTTTTTTGGTGATATTGTAAACTAGGCGTACACAATGTAATTGTTTGCCAATAACATCACAACAGGGTGCTGTTTCTTTAAGTAATAGAAACACGGTGGATTTCTTTAAAGTGGCATTAAGCTGAGGCGAGTTTTTTACATATGATATTACAATTATATTATGGTGTGTTCGTCAAGTTTCTGTTTCCAGGGGTCCCATATCAGTTCGGAAAATATTTTATGCGTTCCATGTTGTTAAAATCTGAAATGTTATCTGAAACTAGCTGCAAATAAACAAACTGTATCGCAGAGAAAACCAAGACATTGTGTAATTTTTATAATACTTTTTTCCTATATATATATATATATATATATATATATATATATATATATATATATATATATATATATATATATATATATCAATCAATACACTTGAGCAAATTCAATTATTAAAATCGATCTCCAATGTAACTCACAATATTTGGATTTCTTGGAATTCGCGCAGTCTCGATCGCATATGGAAATTATGTTTTTATGAAAAGTAAAGCGTATCAATTGCCAAATATGTCCTACATTATTAAATACTCCTATTAGCTATGAATAATTCATTAAAATATTTTTTAAAGAAATATGTCATTGAAATGTGCATATAAACAAACAAACAAACAATGGGAAGAAATTTTGTCTTGTAAAATTAAAATTAACAAATATAAAAAATGTACAACAATAGGTTGCACAAATGAAATCATTTAGACACATAAGGTTAGTTGCGTATCCTTTACAGGACGTTGCAGAACCAACCCCAGCAGCCCCTGGCTGTTGTGTGGTTTATCTAGGCAAATTTAAATCCAGTAGTTTGCCATTGCCCTGGACGGTCGGCACCCCTGATACCAATGTCGAAACCAACGCAAGGCGCATGGCCCGCAGCTGGGATCGAACCATGCACCCCAGTATTGCGTAGCGCTTGCATCGACTTAGCCACAGAGCCGACTTGAACACGTAGAGAGACATAATCTTCTACTGACAACAATACAGAAATAGAAAAAGAAAAATAGGTTGTGCAAGACGAATTTAGTCAAGTAAACTAGGCGGGAAGTGGTGGTTACATCGCGAGACCGTGTTGAGAAACATCTACACTTGGCAAGTGAAAAGATAAAAAGTCAAGAAAGTTTTTGACTAATGTCTAAAAAAGTTGAAACGGAAAGATAGTATTGATGTACTACATTGGTGATGTCAGAGAAAGACCACAGTAGGAAATGAAAAGGAGGTTAAACAATTTAGTGTACTACATTGGTAAGATAAGAGAAAGACTAGACAGAAAGAAATGGAAAGCAGATTAAACAGAAAGATAGTTTTGGTGTGCAGCATTGGTGAGATAAAGAAAGACTAGACAGAAGGAAATGAGATTAAATAGAAAGAGAGTTCTCGTGTGCTACATTGGCGAGATAAGAGAAATACTGGAAGGGTGCTGAACTGTACTATCTGAGCAAAAGAAAAGAAGGACTGGAAAGAAAGTTATATACAAATTAGAATGTAATGTCTTGGCAAAAGAAGAGGTGGACTGAACTGTGTGTTAGACTAATACGTATCTTAGCAGAGTGTTGCAAATTTACTGTGTTTATTGTGGCCAACATGTTCTCTGCAAACAACACATTCTTCCTCCTCTTTGCGTTCACTGGCTGTGAACTCCTGCGGAAATTGTTGTTTATTCATCCATTTTGGTTTCGTTACAGAACTTGAGTTTTACGTGCACATGCGTTTTACAGATATGGCTTATTTTGCAGACTATTGGTTCCTCGACTCTTGGGCAAATGCGCTCCTACTTAGAAGGAAACAAACTTCATTTGTAGACTTTTGCGACATGCTTGAAAGAAAGGGGGCAGTGATAATAACCCTACCCCCCCCCCCACACCCACCCACCCACCCCCCCCACCCCCGCATTTCCAAATTAGGGCGTAGAATCCACAAGGGGAGTAAACGACAAACAACATATCTGGATACTAAAATAAAAAATAAAAATATCATAAATTATTTGCTTGTCTTGATCGACTGTGACCTTTAAAAAAAAATATTACATTTACTTTAGAAATCGTCACAACTCTATTTTAAGCAGTCTTTTGTATTCCTAATCATTATACAAGGTATATTATTCAACGTGTCTGGAAAATGCCTTTAAATAGTGCCAAAACGAATCCTTTTCTCCATGCTAGTATGCACAGAAGCAAAGTTCACAGGTGATTAGTTCGAGTCACAGATTGTCATCTACAGAGTTAAATTTGACATTGAATTGCTGTGTTGTGGAATATACAATAATACACAGTTTCGGGAAACTAACAGTTGTGTCCGTTTATTCAGTAAACATATATTTGCGACCAGTTATGTAACAGTGACAGGCGATTTACCACCTACATTGGTTTCTACGTGTTTAACCAGCTGTCAGGAGTGAATACCGTAGGACTATAGCAGCTAAGTAAAATCTACTTGTCATCGTTCTTGGGCAGCAGTTCTCTCAAGGAATGGCCAAGAGCAAATATGAATATGTTAGACAGTTTGAAATTGATGACCCGTTGCTGCAGAACTGTTGGATTGTTGTCCGAGTTGACGGTAAAGCTTTCCAAAAGTAAGTAACCAATATTTTAATAGCTAAGTATATTAAATAACATATGTTTGTTAAGAAAACAGGGAAGGAAGTATTACATTATACGGAGGGGTTTTTCTTTCTACAAAAAGGGGGACGATACTCATCAAAAAGGTCCTAAAACATGTGCCGGTACTCGTCTTTTCATAAACAAACAAAAAAAAAACTTTGTCTAGTTCAACTAGCACACCTGAAGGTTGTAAGTGTGACTAGGTTATGTGCGCCATATACAAATGCTTAGCATTGCACGCCACCAAAAGCCCTGAAACGGATTCCTGATGCGGTCACATAAAACGGAGCCAAATACTGTCCCGACCGGCGACGAAGTTATCCACTGGCCAGCCAATGGGGAGTTATGCGTGCTAGTCATACAGAGCTAGGCCCATATTCTATAGACCAGTCGGCTCTTGACAGGTGATGTGGTCAACCTTTACAAGTGATGCGGTCGACTTTGCTTCCTAGGACTTCACCTAGAACCCACTCAATGCTTGGTCGACCTGGGAGCCAGGACCCAAACTGCCGACCTTCCCATCCGTAGGTGAGAGTCCAGCCGCTACACCACGGTGGCTAGCTATGTGTCTATTTCAGTAACCCTAACAAAATGATACCCAAAAAAAAAACAGTGCTGGTTTAAAGTATCTGTTGTGTGCCGCCCGGGGAGGGGATCAGGGGGAGAGCCCTGATTACACAACGTTTAAAGATGCTTTATTAATATCCTACCCTAAACAGGGTAAATCCACAGATCACAGGGCAGTCTAATATTTCAAGGGGTGATAGATAAGCTGCATGCAGTCGTGGGACCTGGGCTGCACTCTTTTGCGGGAGGTAGGTGGGTTCGGGTTAACGCGAGTTCTAAATGTTTTGAGGTCGTTAAAAGCATCAGAAAGCCGGGAAACCCAGTCTTATCACCCTCTAATATGTTGGGCTGTCCTGTAACGTCATCTAGAGGTAGGATATTAATAAAGAACCCGTTTATATTCTATTTTACATGCTTTATCCTGTTCTTATTCTTCTTGGCGTTTTGCGTGTGCATCCGTTGTACAGATCTAGCTTATTTATTTGCAGATTTGTTTGCTGAAGTAATGTGTGTATGTGCGTATGTGCACTCAAAACAGAAGAAGTCAGAATTACCATTGAAAAAATAACAACATATACGTTGCAGAAGCTGACAATATGAAGAGACGTGTTAGTCATGTCTAGAAGCCCCTGGTGGATATTTTGAACACCTGGTTCAATGAATATATCTCTGGTACTTTCCAGCTTGTTCAAAACAAGGTTAGATCATTGCAGCAACCATTGTAACTAATGTAATGAATTTTTAAGCATGTTTTTATGGCATCATGAAGTTGGGTTTTTTCTGCATACGAAGCGTAATGAGACTTTACAAACACCCTATATTTCCAATAAGTTTCAAAGCAACGAAAAAAGTCCATTGTACCGCATCGAGAATACGATGATAGCTATATGTATATATGATTATGGATATATCACCTAGCATTCGATGGGCGGTTCGGTCAACTTCACACCGACCACTTCTGCTTCCCAGTACATTGCCCAGAATCCATTTTAAGTTGAGTCGATCTGGGAGCTAAAATCGATGTTTGCCTATGCGTATTCGAGCCCAACACAAACAGGCCGGTAAGCCTAGCCTGTACGCAGCTCAAGTTACTTAACTACGTTAAGCTAATTCAATCTTAAGGAGCCGCAGTGGCGTAGCGGCTAGGCGCTAGCCTACGAATCCGAAGTTAGTGTGTTCAGATCCTAAAGCAGCCGGACTTATTTTCAAAAACGACCTTGGCTCCAAGGTCGACCCAGCCTAAAATGGGTAACAGGCAACGTTCTATGAAGTAAAGGCGGACGGCGTGACGCTGACCACATCACCAACCGAGTGCCGATTGGTCTATACAATATAAGTTCTATAAAATATAGGTCGAGACTTATACGCCCAATGCACCAGAAGGAGCGGAAAAAAATCCGTTCCTTTAATTAAATCTGGCATTCTGTCAAAGATTGAAAGCAACCCCGTACGATAAACCCATATTGACGCAGTTGCGCACCTAACAGAAGGTAAATAACCAAGAAGCTGCAATCTGATACTGCTTCCAATTCGATACCGCAACAAGGTCTGGCTTCGACCGAGGAGGCCAACGTGACACCGGCTAACGAGTAGTTGGTGCATACATGTACATTGTGTTGACAAGCAAGAAATTGCCTGTGCAGTTGCTGAGAGAGGTTTTCTCGTATACTATTTTTTGTTTCTGGTGGTACGCAACGGTGCGCAGTGCCAACACGTTTTAGGGCATCATTTTTTTTTTTTTTTCGCGCTACTGTAAATAGACACTTGGCGATGAGTACCGGAACACAGTTCGTGTGGTGAGTACTAGTACCCTTGTTCCCCTAGCTCTTTGAACTCAGTGAAGGTAACTGTCCCCTGGTCTAAGCCCTTTGTTCCCCTGTGGAGAAATAAAAGCATTGGTAATACTCTTAATTCAAAGACATTCGTTTAAGATGTGTTAACCAGTTTGAGCTCAATGAAGTAAACTGTCCTCGGGTCTAAGCTCTGAAAAACGCCTGGCTTCTGTGAGGTTGACACCAGCAGAGGTTGGTGTAAAGCAGTGGCTTGAAACCTTTTTTAAGTGGTTATCTCCACTCCCTTCCCCGCCCCCAACCCCATTTATTTAAAAAAAATGTTATTAAAAATGGGACAAAAAGAAAAATGCCAAGTGTCAGACAACACAAGAAACAATCTTAAACAGCTGGTAATTTAGTGTCCAAATGTCAATGTGGTGGTAGGCGATGTTTTATCTTGAATGATATCTGCTTTTTTTTTTTTGGGGGGGGGGGGGGGGGGGGGGGGGAGTGGTCTGAATCTGGACAAGGCACAAATGAATACTAGTGGTGGAAAGGAGGAAAAAAAGGGGGGGGGGGGGGGGTTAGTATAAAGACTGTAGCAATTACAAATGAACTCAGTTTCAAAATTGCTTGACGCAGTATTGAAACTCAGTATAAACTTATTCGAAACTGAGGTTTTCCCCATTGTTCACCTGTTCAGTAAAACTGTAAATTCATGTACATTCTGGAATTTTGTGTGACCGAACAGGACACGCTGGTAACATCATTATCATCACCAATTCGGTTGTCTTTGTGCCTAGGGGGCACATAAGGTTTCAGAGAGGCTTTCCATGATTTCCTGTCCTGTTGAATCTTCAGTGCACATAAATAAATTCGATTGCCAGCACGGTGACTATTTATTTCCATTTTTATGTTGTCTAGTGTGTTCTTCTATCTTTCTACTCTTTTTTATGAGTGCTCATCAATGCATTGTATGTTACTTTATTATTACATAACATTTAACGGCCTCAAAGGTTTCCCTCTATTTAAGTGTGTGAATGACTTATACACACCGGAACCTACCAATCAAATACTTTTCTTTAATGTTTGTGTATTCTAGGTTAGTTGCGTATCCTTTACAGGACGTTGCAGAACCAACCCCAACAGCCCCTGGCTGCCACCTCAGTGGTTTGAAAAGAATTCTGTTCGTATTCCATAATTGTGGATTTCAAGCTGTACGATAGACATGGCCAAAAAGGCATCTTTTTGAGGGGTTGACCATATTCTTAGTGCACTCATTTCCTTAGCGAGGCGCACACGCCGTCTGGAGGTGACAGGTTCGATTCCCGGCACGGTAATTACAGCAATAGATTTTTATGTTGTCTAGTGTGTTCTTTTATCTTTCTGCGTCTTTCTATAAGTGCCGATCAAAACATTGTCTGTTACTATATCAATATATAATATTAACAGCCTCAAGGGTTACCACTCTATTTAGGTGAATGACGTATACACACGAGAACGTACCAATCAAATACCTTTCTTAACATGTTTTTGTATTCTAGACAAAGCATTAAGGTCTTAAACTGGCGACTTTCATTTTTTTTAATTTTTATTTTTAAAATAGCTTCTTCTTCTGCTTTGCGTTTACCGACTGTAAACTTCGGCAGAACGTTCTGGTTGTTCGTCCACATCTGGACCCTAGTCTTGTTTCAGAACCTCTGAGTGTTGCGTGCACATCTGGACCCTAGTCTTGTTTCAGAACCTCTGAGTGTTGCGTGCACATCTGGACCCTAGTCTTGTTTCAGAACCTCTGAGTGTTGCGTGCACATCTGGACCCTAGTCTTGTTTCAGAACCTCTGAGTGTTGCGTGCACATCTGGACCCTAGTTTTGTTTCAGAACCTCTGAGTGTTGCGTGCACATCTGGACCCTAGTCTTGTTTCAGAACCTCTGAGTGTTGCGTGCACATCTGTTTTAACAGATCTGAATTATATGTATGCAGATCGTTGTTCCTTGCCTCAAATTAGTCCCAATTAGCCGACTCTGACGGCATGCTTTGGGGAGGCAGTGGGTCTACTCTTATATTTGCCCCCTAACAGGGCCCCGGGACCTACACGGGGATTTTGGATACATAATAATGTGCTGTTTATTTCCTGGAAGGCTAAGCCGTTGAACAAATACCCGATGAGGTCGGATGTGTCGGCCGAAAGCGTAAATATCACAGCTATGCTGTAAACAGGCACAAAGCAATTACATCGG